>PVKS010003752.1:42846-100508 GCA_004027875.1 Aplodontia rufa | reverse complement strand
GATTGCCCTCAAATCATGCAGTAATCTCCACTTTCCAGATTTCTTTTTAATGATAAAAATTGGGGTATTATAAGGAGAGGTGGATGGTCTGATATGTCCAGCCTCCAACTGCTCCTGAATCAACTTTTGGGCCGCCTCCAATTTTTCTTTAGAGAGGGGCCACTGAGGGACCCAAACAGGAGTCTCAGATGTCCATGTAATTTTTAATGCCTCAGTGGCCCCTGGGAAAAACCCAGGCCTTCCCTATTCTTAATAGGGGAAAGTTTATCAAGTGCTATGATCCCTTGACTGTTCTTTCCAAGACCCTGACCCCAAATATGGCCTTGGCTTAACATCATTAGATCAGCCTGAGGACTGCTATATGGAACCTCTGAAGTCAAAAATAAGCCCATAGATTCCATAACATCTCTTCCCCATAAATTTACTGAGAGGTTATCAAGAACATAAGGTTGAAACACACCACCATGGCCTTCTTCATCTTTCCATTTTAAGATCTTTGCACTCCTATCAGGATTGGAAGCTGTACCCAATTCTCTGAGAGTCTGAATCGCTTTAACAAGAGGCCAGGGTTTTGGCCAATCTGCAAATCTGATAATACTTTCATCAGCCCTGGTGTCCAACAATCCCTGAAAGTGTCTACCCTCTATCATCAAATTCGTCATAGGCCTTTGTTTCAAATCCATGGACAGGAAGGCAACATTAGTGCCAGTGGATCCAAGCCCCTGATCTCCTCTGATGACATCTTTAGAAGGATATTGTTCATGACAGCTGGGTTACACCAGCAATTGTGCTATGCGGTCACCAGGAGATATCGCAGCCACACCTCTAGGTGCCACTGCAAGTATTTTAATCTCTCCTGTATAATCAGAATCAATAACTCTAGGGGTAATCATAAGCCCCTTCAGCGCGGATGAGCTTCTCCCTAAAACCAATCCCACCATTCCTTTTGGTAGAGGGCCACTCACGGTGGTAGGAATTGGTTGCACCCCCGTATCTGGTGTCAATATTGCTCTGGCGGAGGCATAGAGGTCCAATCGGTCCCCCTTGTGTCTGATTGGGGCATCAACGGGAAATGAGTACGAGGCACTGTCTGAATGGCCCCGTATATTTGTGGGCCCCGAGGCTGAGGGCCCTGTTTCCCATTTTTTGGAGACAATGGATTTCCATCCTTATTTCTAGTAGATTTGCATTCATTTGTCCAATGGTTCCCCTTTCTGCAATGGCGGCACAAACCCAGGGAAGAACCTTGAGGGCAATTCTTTTTAACATGTCCTGATTGCCCACATTTGTAACAAGCTCCTGTATGAGAACTGGCCCTCCCAGTCTCTCCTCTCAATCCCTGTGTAATGGCAGCAGCCAAAACTTGTCCTTGTATTAGTTTCATTAATATCTTTGCATGCTTTTAAGTAGGCTGAAAGTTCTTTATTTCTCCATGGTCTTATGGCTTCTTTACACCATTTGTTAGCCTGTTCATAAGCAAGCTGCTTAACCAGGGGCATGGCTTGGTCTACATCCCCAAGCTGTTTGCATTAATCTGTCTACAAATTCTGCACAGGGTTCATTGGCACCTTGAATAACCTGAGATAATTGTCCTTGTAGGTCACCAGTGCCTGAGAGTGTTTTCCAAGATTTCACAGCAGCTGCACTAATCTGTTGGTATACTCCAGGATGATAATTAATTTGCTGAGCATGTCCCTCATATTGTCCCGTGCCCATTAACATGTCCAGACTCCACTGAGGGTTTCCTGCAGCCACATTCCTACGAGCTGTATCTAAACAAAGTTCCTGATTAGCTACTTTCCATAGTAAATATTGCCCTCCAGAAAGACAAGCCCTTGCTAGATTACTTCAATCTAAAGGAGTAAGGTCATAACTGCCTATGGAGTCCAGCATGGAAAGAGTAAATGCTGCTAGTACTCCTTAAGTCATAACCGCTTCTTTCAACTGTTTAACAAATTTTACATCGAGGGGCTGGTGGTATCTTTGCTGGCTTTGATCCTCCAATACCGGAAAGAAGGATTGAGAATCTACTTCATCCCAAGGAGTAAGGGCAGTTTTCCCAGCATAGCATGAGCAAGCGCCTCCACACGGCTCCAGATTATAAGCCGGTGGCAGCGCAGATGGAGTTAAATGGAGCTGAGAAAACCGCTTTTCCAGATCCGCCCCAGACATCTCTGGTTCAGTATCAATTTCTGTCTCTGAGTCTGACGACTCATTTCCCCTTCTGGAGGCTTGGCTTAATTCTGCTTTTATCTCTTCAAGACTCTGTGCACCCTCCCTAAATTGTTCCCTCATATTGGAGCGCTTTGAATCCAAGCAGGAGCATACTAAAGCCCATATAGGCAAAGTCCCTTCCGGGATAGGATTCTTTTCATTGTTCTTACGTAACTCCTCTCCCAAATGCTCCCATTGGGAGATATTCAGGAGCCCCTCTTTCAAGAACCAGGGACAGCATTTCTCCACCGCTTTGAGGAACACTTGGGCGGTGGCCGTTTTTAGAGGTGTTCCATTCTTTTTTAACAGCTCCTTAAGAGGCCGTTCCATTCTGATCTGTGATATTTCTGATCCCATTGTTAATCTTAAGCACTTCCAAGATAGCTATCACAAAAATACACAGAAACCAAATACACAACAAAGACAGAAAGAGACAAATAGTTATTATCTAACACACATGCATGTATCAAAGGATATCCGACGCTGTCTTGCAGCCACCTGCTTAGTCCCTCAGCGGAGACTCCTCCATTATCCTCAAGGTCCCTACTCCTGTTCAAACAGGGTCTGCTGGTTAAATTTCAACTTACCACTAATACAATTGGTTTTCGCATTCCCCGTAAGGGCCATCATTTGTCACGTTCGACCAGCGAAACGGCAATAACAACATGTACACTCTTGTTGCTTGCGGAGATCTCTCTTTAATCAGGAAATTGTACCGCTTATATAGCGAAGGTAACCCAATCAGCAGGTTGTTGCTATGAGGAAGAAAACTCTGCCGGCTCCTATTGGTTGTCCCTAGGTGGTCAGATATTGCAAGCATACGAACCAGGAACAGCAAGAGGTCAGCTGACCAGGCTTGGCCAGCCGCCAGCTGCCAGCCGCCATCTTAAAGCTGCCTGCGTGGCGTGGCCCCCGGGTGCTGCCCGCCACACTTCTCTTTAAATTTTTATTTTTCAATGTTTACTAATTTTAAAAGAAGTAAAACCTGTAAAATCCAAACTATGTCTGTAGATTTTAGTGCACCAAAATTAATGTCTTGACAGTATACAAAGGTTAAATAAAGTGTTGTCTTTGGGGAACCTTGGTGATTGGTACATAGGAACTCTAATATTTTTGCAACGTTTTGTGTCTAAAATTATTTCAAGGTGCTGCAGCAGTGGCTTGGTGGTTGCGGTGCTTGCCTGGCATGCACAGGACCCGGGTTCAAACCCCAGAACCACGTACACAAGAATAATGAAGGCCACATGAGGAACTGAATAGGATTGATTCTCTTTCTCTTACTGTCTTTAAAAAAATAATAATTATTTCAAAATATTTTTTTAAAGGAGAGAAAGTTTTGTCAGATGAAGATTATTTACCCAGATTTGTCCACTGTTTTTGGTGCTAAGAATTGAACCCATGGCCTTGCACATGTTAAGTATGTGGTCTACTGCTGAGCTACAACCCTCAAGATTTATAAACACTCTAATATTTTAAGTTATCCAGCAATTTTATGGCAGTAATAACATATCTCCATTTTAAAAATACTTTGAAGCTATCCTTTAATGCATGACAAACTTAATATCTAGGTGGCTTAGTATATAATGTTCTAAGCTTCAGGCACAGCAGAAGAGAAAATTCTGGATGACAAAAATAAATCTTACATCTGACTTTCATAGAAGAGTAAATTATTAAAAGCAATACATAAACTCTGATGGAAGATGAAATATAGAAAACGAGATTCAAGAAATCAGACCACTAAGCTTAATTCTCATAAGCTTACCACACTAGCACAACTTTTTAGTCATGACAATAAATTTTATTAGTTTCTTTTCAATTGTACAGATTGTCATTAAACTAAACACTTTTTTTTAAAGAGAGGACAATGAGAGATAGAGACACAGAGAGAGAATCAATTTTTATTGAGTTTTTTCACATGGCTTTCATTGCTCTGACACTTAGTTGTGTACGTGGGTGCTGGGGTTTGAACCTGTGTACTTGAACATGCCAGGCAAGCACCATAATCGTAGAGCCACCGCTCCAGCCAGTAAATAAAACTTATTTAAAGTCAGTGAAAATCACTGATTTATAAGCCTCCATAATAAAATCAATGTAATTTACACAGACCATTTAACTTTTTATATTCATTATTTTTTATTCAAAAGTAGAATTTGAATTCTAAAAGATGTAATAATTTCAATGAGTTTACCTCAGTATAGTTTATGAAATTCAAATTTATTTATTGACAAATTCATTCACACAAAAAACCAAAACGTTCACACGATCATGAGACAATTTAAGTATTTATGATTATTACAGATTTGAAATCAAGTCCTCATTTCCCAGATCAGTGCATCAGGACTGGTTAACCCACTAAATTATCATCTTTAAATAAAAAAGCAAAAGCAAAAGATGACATTTTTAGAATGGAAAATTATAGTTTCAAAATAAGTGACTCTTTCTCTCATTTAAAAAATATGTACAATTTTTCTAAAGTATAAAATAGAAAGGTTAATTACATAGGGAAAATGCTGCACACTTTAACTTAAATAACTAGGGGGAAAAACTTCTTTATCTATGTATAGAATTAAAACAAATCCATGCAAAGTTTTACAACTACTCACATAAGTAGTTAGGAGAGAAGTATGCCTTATTAATGAAACCTTTCAGTCCACCCCCATATTCATTAATTTTACTTCCTACTTCAGTAAAAAGTGATAATGCGTTCATGACATATTACACAGTAAGCAGTATCATTGTTATTAGTGATTTCTCTGAAAGGTAAGGGAAACTTATGGAAACATCCTACAATGCAAAGCAAACTATGAAGCAAAGAGTGATCATAATTTTTAAAAGTAAAAATGTGTGACATATTTAAATTTTAAACTAGAAGACTGGCTAATTAATTCAGAGAGTAAGGAAAGAAGAATGAGGCAGGAAGTAAGAGGCAAAACTAAACAGACTAAACTTTGGCTTCAGTTTCCCTTTTGAATTCTCAACAAGCAGAAAGGCAAACACCTCTCATTCCCGGTGTAAGAACAATAGAAAATAAAATGGAAAAACTTATCAGTATGTTCTACTAACATTTCCTATAAAAATGAAAAGAGAGCTTTAGCTCATTGGTAGGTACTGGCCTAGTGTGCACAAGGCCCTCAGTTTAATCCAAAGCACCACACGTATACACACAACAAAAGACACAAAAAAGAAAAGAAATTTAAGAAAAACTACAAGTCCACCTCAAATGGCTTAAGGAAAACCAATTTAAACAATCTCTTACTGTAATAAGAATAATCCTTTCTAAAACAAGTCTGAGAAGGGAAAAGCAGTTAGCTATTTTAAGTTACAGGTCAACAATCTTTATACTCAGGTAACAACTTTTCAGCTAACCTTTTAAATATACAAAAATTTTCTCCTTAATCCTCAAAAATCTCATGTAAAAAGATGAAAGAAGTTATCACCCATATCACACTTGAAGAAACACAGGTAAAAGATCAAAGTATTTATAAGTTATGCCATTACCAAACTGGGAACCAAGCCTAACCTGCTCCTCTATTAATGTAATACAGACACATTTATAAATTACAAGTGATTAAATACTAAACCTGGTCTCATCTTCAACATAAATTAGAATGAAAAGGGAGGCACTTGATCAAAAATGTTGCAAATACAACTTCAGCAGTTGGAGGTACAGCTCAGTGCTAGCGCGCTTGTCTAATATGCATGAAGTCTTAAGTTTCATCCCCAGCACCTCTAGAAAGCAGAAAACAAAACAAAAAACAAAAAAACACCCATTTCAGAACCCTCATTCCACTGATTCTTAAACGCTGTTTTTCAACTTTTAATAGCTATACTAATTTACATAGGATACACATCATTTACTTTGTAACAATGCTTCCAGTTAAAACACTGGTCAACCCTGAGGTGAGAAGCACCATGGAAAAATGTCAACCTATGGAGGAAGATAAGATGGCAAAGACATGAGGAGGTTGGGCCTTTTATATTTTATGATATAGTTTAGCCACTATTCAGATTCTAAAACCATCTATCTACATACTTCCTGTGTAAGAGATAATTAAACACTTTTGTTTTTTAAACTATAGACGAAGGGGCTGGAGTGGTGGCTTAACAGTTACAGCACTTGCATGGCATGAATGAGGACACAGGTTCAAATCCAGTACCACATACACAACTAAATGTCAGAAAACAAACAAAAAACAGATGAAAAAACAAAGTTGATTCTCTCTTTAAAAAGAAAAAAAACATGGAAGGAAGGGAGGGAGAGAAACTTTTACATAGGCTTCAAAAGACAAACAAAAACATCTTTTTTTCCTTCAGACAAAAATGGTTCAAAACTTATTCAACTACAAAGATACACAAAGCTGAAGTATCTGAAAACACTGGGATGCCTGGAGTCTTCAGCAAGATCACAAAGTACTCAAAAATTCTTTGACCTGAGAGAAGAAGAAAAAATTAATATAATTCCTTAACTAATTTGATATATTTAATATTCATCTTCATTAAAGTATATGTAACAGTTGAAGACCTAAAATATAATAATAACTCTATCACAATGCTATAGCATTTACTTTCCAAAGAAATATTGTTAAATACTTCTGTAGTAAAAGATGAATGACCTAAAGGTCATTATAGAAATTACTTAATTTGCATCTAAGACTGATGCAGTTCTAAATCAGGTGTAACACAAGTTTTATAATCTCTTCATTTTAACAACAACAAAAAAACCCCAGCAATATATATGTGGCTTTAACAATAATCACAATAGTTTAAAGAAGCTTTGAAGATCAGATATGTAGATATAATGTTTCTAAAGCACAAATTTCAGTCATACACTATACAATGTTAGTGTGTTAGGAAAGTTATATAAGTTCTGAGTGAACCTAGCCAACTGACTAACACCACAACCCAAGACTCTTGTACTCTATAAATTCTTCTGAAAAGACAAAGGTTATTGCCTTGTAAATATGCCTAAAGAACAAAAACCAACTGTATAATTAATAAAAGTAAAAATAAAAAATAATACAAAATGATTCCTAGTCAAAATAATTAAAATTAATTTTATCTAATGACTTATTAATCTACTTAATGAGATTTTATCAACTAGATTCACTTAAATTGATAGGTAGCTATTAGTACAGAAACTGATAATTTTGTTTTAATGCTATCATAAATGAATTCCATCCTATATATATATATATAGATAGATATAGATATATAGATACATTTTTATTTAGTTTTTCACGTGGCTTTCTTTGCTCCAAGACTTTGTTGTAAATATGGTGCTAGGGTTTGAACTTGTGTACTTGTGCATGCTGGGCAAGTGCCATAACTGCTGAGCCATCATGACTCCAGCCCCTTCATCCTATATTTTTGACATCATTAATAGAAAGAAAAAGTTGCTTAAATTTTCCAGATATGTGTTACTTTACAAGATGTGGAAAACATCATGTGATAACTATATACTATAATAATGGAAAATGTTGAAGTTTTCAAAATTCTTGAGATATATCCCTTAAAAATACCAAGTTTCTGTTATAGTAAACAGTTGACATTCTGTGAAAAGAGAATGAAAAAAGTTAAGTTGATAAAAAATTAAAAAAAAAAAGTTAAAACAACAGGGGCTGGAGCACTTGCCTGGCATTAGCAAGGACCCAGGTTCAAACTCCAGCACCACTGTCAGAGAAGCAAAGGCCAGATGAAAATATGAATAGAACTGATTCTTTCTCTCACTCTCTCCTTCACTAAAAAAAAGAAAAAAAGGAAAACTAAACAAAAATTATAGTTCCTGTTTAGTCCTTAGATCACTAAGTTAACTGATGTGGATATAGGAGCATTTCTTATATAAGTACCACTACTACTGTCTCAAATGTTCATCAATAGATTTTCTTCCTTTATCAATATGGTATCACTCACTTAGAATATGATCAATTTCCAATTATCTTAGAAATAAATTTTGAAAATGACAATGATTAGGCAATGTCAATTCACTCTTGACATGGTTCCAATCAAAACTCAAAATTATAATCTCTTAATCCCAAAACTTCAGCTAAAAATGAATGAAGTTCATATCCTACAACTGTAAATATCCTCCATATTGAATTTAGTTGAAAAAAATTAATTTTACAAGCAGTTTATTATTAATTTTCTGAATATTGGTGATGTGGTCCATAAGAGGGCAATAAAAGGGGATGAAGCAGAGAAACGGATGAAAAAGAACATATCACCACAATTATTTCAGTCTTATAAAGAAAGAAAAACGGATAAAGATTATTCAGGCCACAAAACTAGAATTCAGTCAGGATTAAAATCTAAATAGTCTAAAGCCCTCTAAAGTGCTCTCTTACGGCAACTTTTAAGTTTTTCTCTTAGAAAAATTTCTGAAAAGTTAGTACTACTATTTTAGGCAAGAAAAAACAAGCATTAGTTATAGTCTTTGTCTAAATCTACCTTTTCAACCAGACTTTCGTGTTTGTCTTTAAAGTCTTCATTAACATCCAGTGTTAAGATAGGGACCTCTTGTAGATAATCAAAATCCGTTCTGTTTAAAAGGAGACAGATGAACAAAATCAGAAAAGTAATACATAAAAGAGAACAATTTAAAATGTATATTTTGGGAGCTGGAACAGTGGCTCAGCAGTTATGGCACTTGCCTGGCATGGGCAAGGACACAGGTTCAAACCCCAGCACCACATACACAACAACGTGTCAGAGAAACGAAAGCCACATAACAAACTAAATAAAATCGATTCTTTTTTTCTCTCACTCTCACTGTCCCTCTCTCTTTAAAAAAAATAATAATAATAATGTTAATAATAATTGCATCTTTTTATAGTACTAAACCAGGGCTCTGCACATGCTAAGTAAGTGCTCTACCACTGAGATACACCCATAGCTCTTTATTACTGAAAATCAAAAATGCTGTTAATCATTTTCTTTAAATTATCCTGCAAGTAATACAACCAGCAGCCTCTTTCTTCTCATGTAAATTTACTATATATATAAAGAAAAAATTTAGATACAAGAACATATAGAAGCAGGGACTGTGACATGATTCTCAAAAACATGATAAATTAGAAAATTTTGCATTTTAAGAATAAGGAGGGCTGGGGACATAGCTTAGTGGTAGAACGCTTGCCGTGCATATGTGAAGCCCAGGGTTTGATCCCCAGAACTACACCCCAACAAGAAAAAAAGAAAAAGAAAAAGAAAAACTCAGAGAAGTCATTCTGAGACTTAGGCTATCTTAGGTTATGTACCAATAAGTCAGACTGGACTTGAGCCAAGAACTAACTAAAGTATTAACTCAACAACTATGCTATGATACCTCCTAAGTCATGTTCTGAAAAACAAATTTGAAATATGTTACATTAGTCCCCCATTCTATGCAGGACACAAAATCTAAGTCGCACAGTAAATGCCCAAAAATAGAACACTCTATTTATACCATGTTTTTCTCTATACATATGTATAAAAATGTAATGCCTTTTCTATCTTAAAAGTGGGTTCCCCCTCTTTCCTTATTAAGCTGAAATCTTTCATTTTTCCATTTAAATGAAGTACTTTCTGGCTTTTCTTTGCATATCCAAAATGCAAGCATCATTCACAATTCATGTAGTCAAGTTCATTATTATATAAACATGGGTTACTTGATCACAGTACTATGATACTGTGACAGTTGATCTGATAACAGAGATGGCAATTAAATGACTATCAGGCAGGTAGTAAATACAAGGATATGATGGATAAAGGGATGGGTCAAGTCCCCTGCTGTACCAGATGAAATGGGATGGCGCAAGACAGCACAAGATTTCATCATGCTAATCAAGATGGTGAGCAACATTTTAATTTTTGAGACAGGGTTTCACTATGTTGCTCAGACTGGTATCAAATTCCTGGGCTCAAAGAATCCTGCCCCAGCCTCCCAAGTAGCTGGTACTTACATGAACAGCAAGCTTGATGAGCAATTTAAAACTTACAAAATATTTATTTCTGAAATTTCACATTTAATATGGTACATAACTCAAACTGGAAAGCAAAACCACAGATAAGGGAAGACTACTGCATTATTTCTGAAAGAGAGTACCTACATAAGGCAGAGATATACTCTTACTTGAATAAATGCATATATTATGCTGTCAATACCACTAGGAGACAATAGTTATAAAAACTTCAAGGAAATGAGACCTCATTCCAATCAAGAGAATCAAAATCTACAACTAATTCTGGAAGACATCAATAAATAAATGACTAAAAATGAAAAAATTTACAAGTTGCTATTCACATCTTCCAAATTTTATTTCATTTTATTTATTTATTGGTACCAGGAATTGAACCCAGCGGTGTTTAACCGCTGAGCCAGCCCTTTATATATTTTATCCAGCCTTTTATATATTTTATTTTGAGACATGGTCCTGCTAAGTTGCTTAGGGCCTCACCAAGTTGCTGAAGCTGGCTTTGAACTTTCAATCCTTCTGCCTTAGCCTCCCAAGTCACTGGGATTACAAGGGAGCAACACCGCGCCCAGCCATCTTGCAAATTTTAGATTAATATTTGATTTAGGTATTCAAAATAAATAGCAAATAAAAATAAAGAAGTCTTACTTCAGTGTTCTATGCAGGAGCCAACTTTCATGTTTATAGTGAAGCTTCTCTAAATATTCAAGAGGAATGCCTTGCTCTTCAGTTCTTCCTCGTAAATATATTCTACTCAAGCATTTCTAAAAGCAAGCATTAAGAAAAGAAAAAAGACAAGGAACAATTATTTTTTTCTGTTCCTATCAAAACTTTCTTTTCTAGTGCCTCTTAAGTTATGCTAGCCAAATTCTCTATTCTTCTAGAATGTTTTTCAGCTTTTTGGTAGCTCTAAATAGTACCATCAAAAATAAGCCAAATAATTATTAATTTTCACTATCCATGCATGAAGTACATGAACTAATGTAAGTTTGGTAAAAAGAGGGAGAAAAGTTCATTAAATTCTACTTAAAATTTTTACAGGACAGGGGCTGGAGCAGTGGCTCAGTGGTTATGGCGCTTGCTTGGCATATGCGAGTATCCGAGTTCAAACCCCAGCACCACATACACAATGAAGTCTTGGAGCAACAAAAGCCATATGAAAAACTAAATAAAACCAATTATCTCTTTCTCTCTCTCTCACTGTCCCTCTCTCTTAAAAAAAAAAAAAAAGTTACAGGACAGCTAAAATGTATCCCAATCTATGAATTCTACTTTTTAAATCAAACTTGATTATAAAATATCTATGTTGCATTAATATAAAAATCACTAAAGATAATGGTTCTTCACGTGGTAAAAACTCTAGACCACCACAATCAAAAAGAACACTAGGCTGTTTTACACCTGTTCTATATCTGCATTTTTTCTTTTATTCAAAATAGTTAGCCACTTGCCACCTATAGCTTTCAAACACTTGAAACATGCTAAGTGTAGTGACTAAAGAAGTGAATTTTTAAATTTTATTAGCCATACATTCAAATAGTCACATGATAAGTATTGTTCTAGATCATTTTACCCTGAAAATATATATACGTACAAAATTTCACATAATTTGTGAGGATTCATAGACCCTCAGAAACATATTCACGCATCCAAAGACATACAAACATCCAACTTCCTTGGCCCAGTGGTAAATCATCTGTGCAGCATGCAGAAAGTCCTGAGTTTTATCCCCAGCAACAGAAAAAGAAGGAAGGAAAAAAGAAAAGAAAAAGGAACCTCCAACCTAAATAACATGTGTAAGACTATATAGCAACATATAAACTGTCCTTCAAAGCCTATTGTAAATTCTTTTCAATAATTAAACAATCATTTAGTCAAAAGATATCATAAACAACAAGGATGAAATAAAATAGTTTTGTGTTAGTCTTTAAGGAGCTAAGAACATTTCCAGCAGAATAGAATCACTACTATTCTTTGTTCTTTTTTAACATTTATATTCAAAAAGATTCTTTTCAAAAGTAAAAGTGAACTTCATTATTATTATAACCGCTCAAGTCTGGCTTTTTTGACATCAAAAAGGAACAAAATCATCTATTGGAATCAGAAAAATAATATCTTTGAAAACTCGGCTTCAAAAACAACCACAGTATTCTAATTAATACCAGGTTAGAAGTTATACTACTTACATTCATCAAAGCCTATCTTGTGACTTACCCAAGAAGTAGAAATTAAAAAAAAAAAAAAATAGAGAAACAATGGGAATACAAGTATCAAACCCAGAAAGCTTTCTATTAAATTTAAGATCTTATTATTTAGGTTAGTTTTATGAAAAGCATTCACTTGATCTTCCTAGATTCATTACATATTATGATATAAACAGAATAGCTACTGTAGTTATGATCTACCATGAAAGGCATATTTTCAAAAGAGTTCCCTTAACTAAGTCTCTTTTCAACTTGGCTGCTACTATCCACTCATTCAAGTCACAAACAGAAAAGATTTCTTGAAATGAACCTCCAACTTTTCCATTCACTCAGTAAATATTTACTTACCTTCTACTACATACCCAGACCCTATTTTAGGAAATCCAACAGGAATTAAAGTATCCTAAGTCTGGGGACTGTAATGGTGGCTCAGTGGTAGAGTCTTTGCCTGGCATGCATGAGGACCTGGGTTCAAACCTCAGCACCACATACACAACTAAGTGTCGGAAAAACAAACACCAGATGAAAAAACAAATAAAACTGATTCTCTCTTAAAAAAAAAAAAAAAATCCTAAGTCGCACCTCATGTGGCATATTTTATAGAAGTTGCTTGAGTAAAATGGGATGAGAAAGTCTGACAGTAGGCAGAAACAAAGAAGAAAAATAAAATAGAACTGATTAGAATCTGAAAGAGCAACCTGCCAAGCCTGGGCTTCTAATTTACCAAGAAAATAGAATGCTTCTATCTATAAAGTTGTGAGTTTGGAGATGGATACACAGAGAGCTAGAATTAAACTGCCTTCACCACACACCACTGAAAAGATTTCTAAATATTACTTTAAATTTTCAGTGGAGCAAACAAATTTTTATTGGTACTCACCTCTGGAGTAGCTCGAAGATAAATGATTCCATCCAATTCAATACTTTGACCAAATTGGTTATTCATCCAGTCATGCCAATCTTGATATATTGTCCACTCTGTTTCATTCATACAGTCAGATTCATACAAATTAGATGCAAATATATACCTGAAAGAGAGTCTTAATCAATACATATATCATTTTTTTAAAAATGCACACATAAATAGAAAAAAAGAAAATAAATTTATTAAACAAACATTCTCTATGCAGTGGCAGATAGTGCCTCAGTAATAGAAAAAAGCATGCTTTTCTTTAAAACCAAAAAGTTTTGGTTCTCAAAACCAAAAAGTTTCAGAACCCTTATTCAGAGCTAATTTTGAAATTCAAAGAATTCCGATATAAGCAAGAAAATTCTGGGGCTGCAGAGGTGGCTCGGCAGTTATGGTGCTTGCCGGGCATGAGCCGGGTTCAAACTCACATACACAACTAAGTATCAGAACAATGAAAGCCATGTGAAAAACTAAACAAAAATTGTTTCTCTCTATCTCTGTCTCTCTCTCTCTCTTACTGTCCTTCTCTCTTTAAAAAAATGAAAAGAAAATTCTAAGGCCCCTTTAGAAATTTATCTCATTGGTTCTTGGTCAGCAGTTTTTAAATGTTGTAAGGACCCATGAAGTCCCAAAGATCAATCCAGAAGTTCTATAAGGCCAGATTACTTCAGATACTACTATGTTTCAACCAAAAGAAGGTATAACAGATTGAATATAGAAGCATAAATAAAAATCTAGCTGTCTTCTATTAAGTCAGACAAAAAGATCTGTAAAAATGTAAAGCAATGCTATTCTTCTCATGACTTTTAGTTTTGGAAACTATGTTTTTATCAAAAGTATATTAGCTGGGGGTTGGGGATTTAGCTCAGTGGCAGAGCACTTGGCTAGCACACGCAAGGCCCTGGGTTTGGTCCTCAACCCTGGAAAAAGTATATTATCTGTGGCTGGCGTGTCGGTTCAGCAGTTATGGCGCTTGCCTGGCATGCACAAGTACACAGGTTCAAACCCTAGCACCCATGTACACAACTAAATGTCAGAGCAACGAAAGCCATGTGAAAAACTCAATTAAAAAACTGATTCTGTCTCTCTCTCTCTCACTGTCCTTCTCTCTTTAAAAAAAAAAAAAGTATATCATCTGTGTTAGTATGGAATGGGTTTATTGCTAATTTTAAATAAGCAAATAAATTTTTAATATTTCTCAATCTAAATTTCTAATAAGATATAAACATCAGTAAGACACAAAGTGCTTTGGATGAGTGAATAATTAATAATGACCAAAACCAAAAAGTTTGAGAACCTTAATTCTAAACTAACTTTGAAATTCAAAGAATTTGATGTAAAGCAGGAAAATTCTAAGGCCCCCTTAGAAATTTTTATCTCCTTGGTTCAGGTAGCGTCATGGATATAAAGCCAGATTTAACCAGAGCAGAAGAAAATTTTAAAAGCATTGGAAGGGGGAGAAAAAAAAACCAAAACAAAAATATCTCTGCAAATTTGCATTAGATAGCCACTTATTCCATACCATTTCCACAGAAGCTAGAGGTTAGAAACACTAGAAATCCCCATGCCGTTAATACCAGAATGCGGAGATTAAATGCTATTTTGTAGCTCGAACCCTCAACTCAGCCTCTAATATTACTTTAATTCCCAGGAAGCAGAATAAAGAAAAAAGAAAAAAAAAGATGTCCAACTCTAAGCCAAGATCCCAAATAGCCAAGTATAAGCCATTTATATATACCTGTCACTATACACAGATCGTTCAAAAAATAATACAGGTTTCTCTGCATCTTTGAGCTTGCCATTGAGAGAGGCAAGTTGGGCTCGTATTCGACTGAGACAGGCATATGATTGGAAGGTAAAAGACCATCGTTCAGGCTTCTCATACATCATCTGAAGAACATTCCCACCACTTTTTTGAGATGTTGTCAGTTCCTATTTTGAATTTGCAAAAAAAAAAAAAACAAAAAACAAAAAAAACAAGGCAAAGTTAACAATCAATGAATGGTCTATTTTAAAGTTTCAAAAGAAACTGTACAAATGAATGCACCATGATTAGCAAAACCAAGTAAGTCACCTTCCTTGTACTCTTTCTGACTATATTTTTCAAGTTATGTGAAGTCTCAAAGAATCTTCAAATCTTTCTCACAAGAGGTCACAAACTAATAACCTATGAAAGAAATTATATACTTAACTAAAAATGGGACTTCTTTAAAACTTAAATTAGCTGTCAATATTTAAAATCTAAATGAAATAATTTGGATTTATATCTTCCTTATAAAATGGAAAATGAAGTAATATTGTACTTTTATTTTCTCTTGGCAAAATTTGGCAAGGGTCAAGACACACACTTCCATTAGCTGGGATATATGCTCTCCAATTTATTAGCCTCCATTATTCCCAGATGATTTTCTTACATACCTAATTAACAGATGCTCCTTAATTTAGATGGGATTATGGGGGCTGGAGTGGTAGCTCGGCAGTTACAGCACTTGCTCGGCATGCGCAAGTACACAGGTTCAAACCCCAGCACCCATGTACCCAACTAAGTGTCAGAGCAAGCAAGGCCATGTGAAAAACTCAATAAAAATTGATTCTCTCTGTCTCTCTGTCCTTCTTTCTTTAAAAAACAAAAACAAAAACACAAAACAAAACGAACAAAAAAAAAACAAGATGGGATTATGTCCTGATAAATAAAAACAAATTTAAATATTTTAAGTTGAAAATGTATTGAATAAACTTAACTACCAAACATTAGAACTTAGCAACACACATACTGTACGAGATAGGTTGTGTTCCCTCATGAGATCATGTGGCTATCTGGGAGCTGTTACTTACCGCAGCTACCCAACACCACAAAGAGTATCAAACCACATTTTGCTAGGCTGAAAAAAGATCAAAATTGAAAAATCAAAGTACAGTTTGTACTGAATGGGCATTACTTTCATATCATAAAGCTGAAAAAGCATAAACTGAATATAAATCAGGTTAAAAAAATCATAAATTGAACCAACATAAATCAGGGTCAATAGGGGACTATCAGTAGTTGCATGGCCTGTTTAAGCATGACTAGACCCTCCTCAAAATATTACAACTCAATAATCACATTGTGAAAACCAATATTCTCAATGTGAGAATAAAATGCAAATGTAAAAAATTTAAGTAATCTTGCTGGACACAGTGAAACACACTTATAATCCTGGCATCTTGGGAGGCTGAGGCAGGAAGATAATACATTCAAAGCCAGCCTCAACAACCTGGCAAGGTCCTAAGCAACTTAGTGAGACCTGATCTCAAAATAAAAAAGTAAAAGGGCTAGGGGTATTGATCTGTAATCTTACTCTGAACTTAATAATAATTAATAATAATCCTAGAATTCATGGATTATTTTACTTTCTGCAAAACACAGTTTTCTAGCTCTACCTACCAAAAGGCCTTTAAACAATGCCAATCTGAAGGAACAACCATGAATACCAGCCAGATTATGATCTATAAATACCATTTTCCTCTGAAAGTTATTATTTACCTGATTATACATCTGGACAAGAGAATGTACAAGATGAGCCTCATGTATCTAGTTTTAGTAAAAAAGGAAATTATCAAAGATTGCTGGGACTGGGTGAAGGGTAAAGGAGCCAACATAAAGGGAATTCCACTGCTCAGAAAGGAGTTTTATAACAGCGTCCATTTAAAATTAGGAATTTTCAGAGAAGCCTCAATTATTTTTTCCTTTAGTTTAGCCATTGTCCTGTAAATGAAACTGCCCTTCCCCAAAGTCCTGGCTCCCTAAGAAGAGCTTTCTACATATGTATCTTATAAACTGTAATATTTCTGTAAATTGATGAAAGGTAGATTAGCTGTCTTCTGAATCTGAGCCAAACTACAATTATATTCATTTCAACTTTTTATATCATTTTCTCTTAGTCTTGATGGAGGTAAGCAACCGAATCCCATCAGTTAGGACCTCAGATTCAGGACTGTGGCCTGGGTCCTAA
This sequence comes from Aplodontia rufa, assembly GCA_004027875.1. Taxonomy (NCBI): domain Eukaryota; kingdom Metazoa; phylum Chordata; class Mammalia; order Rodentia; family Aplodontiidae; genus Aplodontia; species Aplodontia rufa. The sequence continues at coordinate 83,239 of PVKS010003752.1, read as the reverse complement.
TAACAGTTTGAACATCCAAAAAGAATGGATGGCAAAAATGCTTAGGTTCATAATACTTAAACAGTTGTAGTCATTTTTGGAGGTTGCTTATGTACCAACATATTATTACAGAAATTTGTAGGTGAAGAGAAATATATATAAAACATTTTCTTCTTGTCTTTTCTGTAAAAATGCTGTGTGAATATGTGGAAAATAAAGTAGGAGATGAGGAAAAAGATCTTTTTACTGAATCCTAGTTGATGAATTCAGAGGACTTGAGAAATAATATCAATTTTTCCAACACCTAATTGAAGGACTCAGTCACTGACATAACCAACTTCATTTTCTTCCCTTATGACTCTACTATCCTTTTTAATTTTTCCCCTCTTCCTTTTTTTTTTTTTTTTTGTTTTGTTCTTCAATTTTTTATTTAGTTTTTCGTGGGGCCTTCGCTGCTCCAAGACTTCGTTGTATACGTGGTGCTGGGGTTTAAACTCGCATACTCGCACATGCCAGGCAAGCGCCTGGCATAACTGCCAAGCCACTGCTCCAGCCCCAATTTTTCCCCTCTTCTGGACCACTTTCTTCTACAGTCACCTGGATTCCAGTCCCGGTTGCTAAGCATCTCCATGACAAAGGATTGAAACTACCCCCATGCAAAGGTGAGCCTGGAAGAACACATCACGCCATGACAAGACTCCCCCATGGAGGGGACAATAACTCCATGGAACTAGGCAGTCCCAAGCCCTCACCCAGCAAGCAGGAACTTCAAATCATCTCACAATGGGAAGCAAATAAACCCCTAAACTATGAGGACCTTCCTAGAGCTATACAACATCCTACAGCCATACAAGCCCCCAACCTTTATCTTTGTTCCCCTTTTCTATAAAACTTCAAGTTTCTGTCAGTGTCTTGAAGACAGATCTTCCATCTCTGAATCTGTTCTACCTAGAGTGGCCACACTAATTACAAGCTCCTTTCCTGCCCTTCAGCATTGCTCATATTTTTGATTGGCATATTGAGACAGGTGGCAAAGCATGGTCTCTTAGGACCACCAGTACTGTGGCCTTCGCACAAGGATTCCAGTAACATGACATGGTAGACTGAGGTAACAGTTAGCAACAGATGCCAAAACCATTACAGAAAATTTGTTACAGAACTTTTTTTCTTTTTGTTATTTTGATTTTTTTAAGAGAGAATCAAATTTATTTAGTTTTTCACGAGACTTTCATTGCTCCAAGACTTCATTGTGTACATGGCACTGGAGTTTGAACCTGTGCCCATGAGCATGCCAGTCAAGCCCTGTAACCGCCAAGCCACGGTTCCAGCCCTGTTTTTTTGTTTCTTTCTTTTGCTTATATTTACTGTTGTTTTGAGAAGTGCTTTTCGCCATATTGCCAGGCTAGCTTCAACCTCAAGGGCTCAAGGAACCTCCAATCTCAGTTTCCCAAGGATGAATTAGGCTGACACCACCTAAAGTGATTGACCAGTTTTAACAGAAGACATCCCCCTGATGGAATGGTGAACAGAAATACACATCATTATTTAGGAATCTTGCCAGAAAGAACTGGAACTGGGCTGTAGTGGTAGCTCAGCGGTTACAGTGCTTGCCTTACATGTGTGAGTATGACAGTCTGAACCCCAGCACCACATACAAAACAAAGTGTCAGAGCAATGAAAGCCACATGAAAAACTAAATAACATTTATTCTCTCTTTCTCTCTCATTGTCCCTCTCTCTTAAAAACAAAAAACAAAAAACTGGAACTAAGCCATGTATGGTGGCACACACCTGTAATCCCAGAGGCTCAGGAGACTAAGGCAGGAGAATTGCAAGTTCAAAGCCAGCCTCCACAACTTAGCAAGGCCCTAAGCAACTTAGTGAGACCCTGGCTCAAATTAAAAATAAATAAATAAAAAGGTGTGGGTGTGTGGCTCAGTGGTTAAGCACCCCTGCTTTCAAGCCCCAGTACAAAAAAAAAGCATGGGAGATTAAATCCAATCAAGTCTATGGAGGTTTACCTACAAATTTATAGGAAATACAAAGAACTAAGGAACATGTTAAATTTACCACAATGATACACTCAGCCAAAACTAAAACGAGGCAAACTACATAGTACAAATGACTCAATTTCTTAAACAAATAAATTGCAAAGGAAAAAATAAAAAGAGATGATTAAACTGAAAAGACACATCAACCAAATACAATATGTGAAATTTGTTTGGCTTTGATTTCAAACAATTCAGACAAGGGGGAAATACCACATAGATCATTTATGATGATGTAGAACCGAAGTTCTCTCAGGAAGTGGCACCTACAATAAAATCCTGTAGACTGCTTGACTTTGGTAGAGGATATCATGATTGGGGAAAGCTAGAATGTTGGGAGTCAAGAGCCAAAATTACTTTAATCCCTTAAACTGCCATTCACTTTCAACCTTTGTATCTAACCTAACATCATCATAACTATTAGGTAAAGCTCTCAGAATGTAGCTAGGGGTGTAACTCAGTGGTAGAAATTACTCAACAAACCAAAAAGTTGTTGTAAAGAAAGTCAGATGATTTCTTTACTGGGTGATGTAGGGGTCTGGGATTTGAAATTTGTACATACATACACACACAAAAAAATCTAAAATTGTAATTCTTCAGTATGTTGGTGAAGAGATAATGCATAAAATAATTGATCTGGGATATGCCAAAGATATTGCTCAAGGAAGTTTTGGTACATCTTTTGTAGGAACACTACAGTATCTGACCCTTGGCTCATACAGCCATTGTTGATTACTGGAGCCAAGAGAAGGTTAGGGATCCAAAGTGTATATATGTATGCTATGAGATGGTAGGCTTAATCTCATTTTTCATTTTACTTCACATTCAACAATATCCCCTTCTTACAGAAGGGATTGTACATCTGTGCCTTTAATACCAACTGACTGCCATAAATCATATTGTGTGCTATGCATATATGTATTTAAGATGTACATTTAATAACATCAAAAGACAAGATGCCTATTAATTTATAATATATTTGAAAGCTTGTTTTTTTCAAATCTTTCATGTCTTGTCATACAAATTTATAAAGGTCTGCATTCCCTTATCTGTAATTGTGATTTCAAAATCTACAAAATGCTTAAAACAAGGTTTTTATTTGCTTACAAATCTAATCTGAACTGACACTGAAATACATTTAACACATTTAATGTGAGTATAAATTTATCTTGCTGCAGAACTATTAACATGTTTGACGGGAGGGAGGCTGTGATTCCTCCCCATAATCAAACATGACTGATTAAAGATTAATGTAGAATGGCAGATTCACTGAGGATTTGAGGTTTAAAATAGTATGGAATACACACCAAATTCCCTTTGTAAATCTGAAAAATTTTTAATTCTAACATCTAGCCCCCAAGGCTTCAGACAAAGGAATATAGATCTTTATCTTCTTTTGAAAAATTTAGAAAATATTCTTTTAAAATGTGAAATGCTTTCATATTCTAGAGAGCTTTGTTTGTTTTTGATACTGGGGATTGAACCCAAAGGTGCTTTACCAATGAGCCACATCCCAAGACCTTTTTAAATTTTTTATTCTGAGACAGAGTCTCACTAAGTTACTTAGGGACTTGCTAAGCTGCTGAGGCTGGCTTCAAACTTGTGATCCTCCTGCTTCCACCTTCTGAGACACTAGGACTACAGGCATGCACCCCCCCCCCAGCTTCTAGATAGTTTTTAACTCTGTATATTAAATGATTTTTAAATTTAAAAAATTCAGCTCAGTATAAAAGGACAAAGAGAAGAGAGCTCCCTTAAGTCTGTATATCTCAAAAATAGCTAAAAGGAAGCAATTAAATAAAATAAATAACCAAATATATTAATTATTATTTGGAAATAAACATACAAAAATTTTAAAGATCATCTTTACCACATGAGGAAAGGAGACTAGATAATCATTTAAACTACTTCACCTCTTATTGTACCAAAAGTAGTCGTCACCAATCAATAGCAATGCAACATTTCAGCCACTAGGTGGCAGGTAAAAAATAAACAGCTAAAACAAAACAAAAAAAGTTATGCATAAGGTACATATTTAAACACTAGGAGAAAAGACAAGAGGTACTAATAGCCTAACTCTTCCAGTTCTACAACAGCCAAGTGTTATGATCAAATGGATAACATCTAAAGTAGAACTGGGTAGGACTGGGACTGAAAACAGTTAATTTCCCATTGTTGGCAGTATTCTAAGAAAGCTTTGTACAGTTGGTAAGTCACATTATAACTCCAAGAAACAGATCAGGGATGGTTTAAGGAAGAAGAGTTCCAAGATGAATAAAACCTTCTTCTTGAGTTTAGTGGAGAGCAAGCGGGAAAAAATGAAGAAAATACCCAAAGATAGGGGGATGCCACCCTGCTACTAGCTCCCTGATATTCTACAAGCATATCCCCCAAAATACTGTTCCCAAATCGTCTGAAACTCTGCCTGAAAGTACAGAAGACTAATAATATAACAGCCCTCAATACATACACACAGAGACTAAAGTGGTAGTGGTTGGAGCGCTTGCCTGGCATGCATGACGACCTGGGTTCAAACACCAGCACCACATATACAACTAAATGTCGGAGGAAGCAAAGGTCAGATGAAAAATTAAAAAACAAAAAAAGAAAAAAAGATTCTTTTTCACTCTCTCACTCTCTCTTTGAAAAAAAAAAACATACACACAAAATTAAAGCTACTTTCCAAGAGTGTGCATCAAAATTCAACAAAGATAATCAAGCCAGGTGAGGTGCCAATGCATGAAATCCCAGCGACTCAGGAGCCTGAGGCAGGATTCCAAGTTTGAGGTAAGCCTCAGGAATTTAACAATGCCATCAGCAACTTAGCAAGACCTTGCCTCAAAATAAAAAACAGAAAAGGCTAGAGATGTAGGTCAGTGGTAGAGAGGCCCTGGGTTCAATCCCCAGTACCCCGCCACAATCAAAATCATAACAGAATCATCTGTATGTAGTAATTACTTTAAAAAACACCAGTTTGATATTCTTATTCTAGTACACAGAAAGAAAATGTCCCAGCCCTTAAACGTAGGTATCAGATTCACAAAGCCATAGTTTTAAAATGAAGACATAGAAGGATGAGGCAGGAGGATTTCAAGTTCAAAGCCAGCCTCAGCAACTTAGCAAGGCCCTAAGCAACTTCGAGAGACCGTTGTTTTGAACAATAAAAGGGCTGGGAATGTGGCTCAGTGGTTAAGCACCTCTGGGTTCAATCTTCAGTACAAAAAAAAAAAAAGACATAAATCAATGTGTTATAGTCTAAATGATGCTAGTCATTAGTCAATCTAACTAATCCCTCTGTACTGATTCTAAGTTCAATAGACAAACTTCTTAATTACACATGATCTTCCCAAGTACATTAATGCAATGTTTTCAACCTTTCCTCTTCAACATTGCTAAAGGGTTCAATATACTCTCAATATTAACAAGGGCAATGACTTTCAAGTAGGAGGCACTTCACATACTTGAATCCTTGTTCAAAGAGATGTGACTAGACAAGAGATTTCTGGAATGATAGCAATGTTCAATTTTTTAACCTAGGTGATAGTTGCAAAGATATTAGCTTTGAAATTGTTCTTCAAACTATATCCTGATTTCATATACTTTTCTATAGTTATATATACCAATTAAAAATGGTCAAAGAAACAAATATATTTACCCACTTTAAAGTTGTTCTTAAGGTTAAAACCTGCCTTTCCCTAAAGATCAGAAACATCAATTTCATAAGAAAACATGGTCTGGGCTGGAGTGGTGGCTCAGCCATTACAGCACTTGCCTGGCATGTGCAAGGATGTGGGTTTGAATCCCAGCACCACATACACAATGAAGTGTGGAACAACAAAAGCCACATGAAAAGCTAAATAAAACTGACTCTCTCACCGACTCTCTCTCTTTAAAAAGAAAAAAGAAAAAAAGGAAAGAAAGAAAATAGGGTTCATATGGGGAGCAAGTCCCTATAAATTTAGTCCTAGATATTCTACAGTTGGGGTATAGTCCATTGGGCCCCAGGCTTAAAGTTAAAAACTATGCTTGGTAAACAGAAGGTATGTAAGAAAATATTCCTCCTAATATATGTGATTTACGTTTAAATATTCAATTATTATTTACAGAAATCCTCATACCAACAGTTAAACTTTTAAAACTGTTTTTTCACTATTCTGTCCTCGGATCAAACATTTCCATTTTTAAAGATTTTTTCTTCCAATTTCAATTTCCAATTCTCCAGAAATAAAAACCTTAGCAATCACTGTCTCATACACAAATAATCAAAAATTCCGCTACAGAAAGAAAGAAAGAAAGAAAGAAAGAAAGAAAGAAACCTGTTATCCTCTTCCTTTCTCATTTGCAGACAGTATGGAAAAGTGCTGTGAAAATGAAACCTGCACCCAATGAAAGTGTCCAAGAATAACAGCAATAATAAAAAGAAATCTGAAATAAACTAATTTTCTCTATGACAAAAGGCTTCAAAGGTAAACTAACAATTTTTATGTTTTAGTTCTTGTGTTTAAACAAAATATAAACAGCCCCTTGAGAAATTTAACTTGTAGTTCCATTGTTTAAAACTTCATTAATTTTTAAACTTTTAAAACACTTTTTAACTTTATTTAAATGCAACAGTACATAAATTTTAAATGCTCAGGTCAACAAAGCTTTACATATATATTTATATAAACATCCACGTAACACCTCATGATGGAATAAAGACTTTAAGCAACATTTGAAAGTATTATGGGAAAAGAAAAAAAAGTTGCTCCTTTTATTTTATTCACTTAAACTTATCTTTGTACCTCAAATTCATCTTGAGTACTTTGAACATTGCACCATCTGGCAACAGGTTCAGGAACCACTTCCCAATCCTCACAGACTTGTTTAAGGATATTCACAAAAGTTGACTTTCCTGCAGCTGTTTTGAGAGGAAAGGTAAAATTAAGGAAAGAAACTTGTCAGAAAAAAACAAAAGACAAATAACCATCAGCTTTTACAAGATTTATAATAGCAAATAATAAATTCAATTTCCTGAACTTTTTCTTTTTTCAAAAAATACAAACTAAGGGGCTGGAGTGGTGGCTCAAACGTGCAAGGCATGTGCAAGGATCCAAGTTCAAACCCCAGTACCACATACACAACTGAGTGTCAGAGAAACAAAGGCCAGATGAAAAAATAAACAAAATTGATTAGCTATTTCTCTTTCTCTTTAAAAAAAACAAATTGACATAGTCCCTGTCCAATTGTGCCGAACACGCTTCTTTGTTATTGTTTTTAGCTTAGCAAAGCTATGAAACAGAGGAATTGAAAACCCAGTAAAATCTAAGGCAAGATATTATAGCAGGGGGAAAAAAAATCTAACTCCAAGACATACTTTCTTAGCCAAGCAATTCTGCGAAACGGTTAAGTCTATACTCTCACTTAAACTAGTTGTGTGAATTTGGGCAAGTCCTTGAACCTCTTTAGCTTGCTTCCTCAAGAAAGATAATAGTACTTTCTTCATGGAAACTGCTATAATAACAAATAAACTATCACTACAGTGACAATCATTCAGGATCCTCAGAACCTTCCTCTCTACTAGTTCCATTCTCTCAATCAACAAATAAGCTCAATTCTCTCCTATCTAAAACCAATTAAGGAATAAACAAGTAACTATAATATCAATATGAAGACACATTGAATGGCCAGAGTTTTAGAATTAAGGAAAACATAACGATTACTATCTAACACTTTAATAAGCACTATGGGTAATAGATATTATAAAACATTTCTGCAAAGTACTTCCTAAAAGCAGTAACTATGTCCCTCTGCCTACTATTGTGGTTCCATACACTATACCAAATCTTAAAAAGAAAAAAAGAGATGTATTTTACTTTTCTCTGATCACTTATTAGTTTCTGAGACATGGGGTCTGAGGGTAATCAGAGTATACGATACACTAAAATTACCCAGGAATATATTACATTTAACAGTAGAAACAGTCTTGACTTAGAATCTAGCAGGGTGTAGGAACATATCTAATGACTACTACACCCTATCTAAAGTCACCAAATGTGGTTTTATTAGACATCACTGGTCAGCAAAAGTTCTCTCTCTCTCTACAAATACAAACACACATATATGGATGAATGTAGAACTTTAATATTTGTAAGCAAAACTTCCTCTTCCTTAGAAATTGGTGCTAAGGACAGCAAATGTGAACTTACCTTTGTCTTGCAGGACTACACTGAAAACCTCTAACATTATGTAGGGCAATGAAAAAGAACAAAAAGGGATTAGAATGTAGCTTAGTGGCAGAAGACTTGCCAAGCATGCACAAGGCCCTAGGTTCAATTCCCAATACCACCAAAACAAAAAACAAAAAAAGAAAGAAAGAAAGAAAGAAAAGGGGAAAAAATGGAAATATGTATAAGAGCTTTAAAGGATCACACAAAGCAAAAAGGGAAAGGGTAAATAATCTGAGAAGAACAGATGAAACAACTAAAATATAAAACCATATTATCCCAAGAAGAGAGGGAAAAATAAGACTAAACTGGGTGACTATGAAATTTAGTCATGGGAAAAGCACTGGTGACCAAGTTAGACACTATAAAGCATTTAGAATAGTTTAAAATGATCACCAGCTGGGGCTAGTGGCATGTACATGAAATCCCAGAAGCTCAGGGGGCTGAGGCAGGAGGATCACAAGCTCAACTCTGGCCTTGGCAATTCAGCAACGCCCTAAGCAACTTAGCGAGACCCTGTCTCATAATAAAAGAAATAAAAAGGGCTGGGCATGTGGCTCAGTGGTTAAGCTCCCCTGGGTTCAATCGCTGGTACCAAAAATAAACACCAAACATTCACTGGGTAAGACAAAAGAGGGAAAAGAGGACCTAAGGAATACTTTTTAAAATATCAGACATCAGGACAAGTCTGAAAGCAACGAAGACGTGCATTCAACTTTCTTCTGAGACTGCTTCCAAGTAGAATCATGTGGTCTGTTTTTAAATTTTAAGAGTAATAATAGTTACATTTATTTCAACCACAGTAATAATAGGCCTAGTTTCCAACTGAACTAATATTCAGTTCCTTTAACTTTTGTGAGGGAAGAAGGAGCTAGAAAATGCACCAATAAATGAATATTCTACAAAGGCAAAGGAAAACAAGAACCACAGACATTTATGTTAATACTTTAAAAAAATCACAGGAACTAACTGAATTCCTAATGTCAAGCAGGCATTGTAACGCTAAAAAGGCTGAACAGAGTATTGATATGTGAAGCAGACATGCCTCCAAAAATTTAACATAAGGAAATACTTTAGGAACACAGAACACGAGACAATGGTACAAAGCTAAATAAAATAAGAGGTAAAGTTTACATTCTAGGGCTGGGGTGTAGCTCTCTGTTGATAGCACAAGTGCACAGCATGCAAGCCCTGAGTCTGATTCCCAGCACTGGTATGTACCACCGCACCCAGCCACAAAGTTGTACAGTGATAGCTTGTTTGAATCTGACAAATAAGGTGGAGAGGACATGAACAACAGTGCAAGAGAAATAATAAACATCAATTGACAAAGCCTTAGTGTAAGAGAGAGAATAAACGGTGAGAAAAGCACTCCATCTAAACACCAATTGTCATACAGAAACACGGCAGTGTTACCAGATCTTCAGACTTTTCATAAGACACCAAGAATCTAGATGTTTATGAGAAATTTCAATTTTTTTTAAATTCTAGTAACTGATTTCCCCTCTTCCCCCCGCCCCAAATTGGGCAGACAAATATGATGCAAATGCAGGCCATCCCTCTGTAGCTCTTTTCAATATAGAATTCAGGAATTTTAAGCAGGGGATAACATGATTCCATCTGTATACAGAATAAATTCTCTGGAAGTAATTAAGAAGAACTGGCGATGGAGTGACACATTAGGAAATTATTTCAGGTGCTGAGAAGATGAAAGATGCTTGCAGGGAAAGTAGATTTCTAGATATGATATGCTGCCTAACTGGATTGGAGACAAGGAGAGAGGATTAATCCATTGTGATAATGATCTCAGGGGTTGTCTGTTCATATATGTTTTATTATAGCTTTGTTAACTACTTTCTCATGTCTTTACAGATGAATATTAACCCACTAAGAGGCTCTGAGGATCATACTTGTAAACATGTATCCTCATGAACTTATTATACTCTAAGAGGAAATAAGGTTGTTTTCCATTGGTGCCTTAATACTGTAGCTGTAAAATAAGCGCTTCTTGAGTGTGTTCAGTATTCTTCAATTCTTTTGAATTGTTAAAACATCTACAAGCCTTGTCTTTTTAAAGGAACACTGCTCTATTAAGGGAAAATGTGCTTATGCATGAATGGCCAGTACCCAACCTGCAGTCAAAAAAAACTACATTCTATCATAACAGGAAGTGTCAGGAGTTAGGTTTCCTGTGGTCGGAAACATAGAAGAATCAGAAATTCATGTTCACTTTGCAAAATGACATGCCTGGTGTGGTTACTTAACCCCATCAGGGTTAACAACAGAAACCCTCCAGGGGCAATGGCACAGGCCTATAATCCCAGGAACTTGAGGCTGAGAGGCAGGATCACAAATTCAAGGTCAATCACCCACCCCCAGTTCATCTTAGAAAGATACAGTCTCAAAATAAAAAGGCTTTAAGGTGTGGTAGTGGGCTTCTGAGTTCAATTCCTGGTAGTGCAATACACAAAAACAAAACCAGAAACACTAGTGGTCTTTGAATCATAATCCGTTTTTACTTGGAATGTGAAGTAGGGGTTGAGGAACAACATATTAAGATTAAGCCTCTTTCCTTGAACTTCAAGGTAAATAGCATTTTCGTTAGCAATGGCTAAACAGTAGAAACAAACCAAACATCCATAATTGGGGAATACATAAATCATAGTATATCCTTGCAATAGAACATTACTGGGAAATAAAAAGGAATTACAGAAATAAATAACACGAATGGCTCTCAAAATCATTATGCTAATACAAAGAAACAAGACACAAAAGGCTAAACACTCTACCATTCTATTAATATGGCATTCTGAAAAAGGCTGAACTTGCAGGAATAAAAAAAAAATCAGGTCAGCGGTTGTCAGATAGGAAGGGAGACGATGTTGACTACAAAGAAGCACAAAGGAACTTCTGGGGTGACAGAAATTTTTCTCTGTCTTGATGAGGTGAAAGGCATTGTGTTGAGACCTTACAGAAGAGGACACCTAAAAAGGGTGAATGTAATTTACCTAAACTACACCTCAAAAAATGTGATGTACCCGACACCCCCCCCCAAGGAAAAAAAAAAAACTTGCCTCTGCGACTGCCCAACAAAAACTGCAGCGATCCAAAACCGGCCCCACAAAGCCCACCCTCCCTGCGCTCAGCCGGATCCCCGGCCGCCACCCTGCGCAGGGGAGGCTAGCGGGGGAGGGCAATCAAGGATGCTTTGGGCGGGAAGGGAATCCAGAGCTGCGTCCGCACTGCCAGGCTGGTGCCCTCACCAAGCGGCGAAGGGAGCTTCAGCAGCCGCTGCCGCCGCGACTCTCCCAGCTTTGGGCCCAACATTTACCGGGGATCCTTACCGATGTTCCCTTCGATGGAGATTTTCTTGATACGGGTTCCCTCGGAACTGGTCGAGGGAGATGGGCAGTTTCTCTTGGGCGGAGTGGCCATTCCTGGTCTTGTGGCGACCAAAAAAAGGCGTCGGGCAAGAAAGGAAGCGCCGTGAGCGCACCGCCGAACTGGTCCAGGTCTGCCCCTACTACGTTCCCCCGCCCGCGGGTCCCTGGGTTTGACTTTGGCGCGCGAAGGCAGCTGCCGATGGGGGCGGGCCTGTGGCGTGGCGCCGCCCCCTCAGCCCTCCCAGGCCCCTCGGCCCTCTCCCACCTCCAGCGCTGACCTCAGCGTGCGTCACGTCGGGTCACGCGGGGCGGAGCCTGCGCTGCAAACCCAACTCACGGCGTTCTGCGGGGAAAGGTTCCGGAACCGGTTATCTGGCGCTGGAAAACTAGCTGGCTTCTCCTGCAGTGGCTTGTGGGAATAAACTGAAGCAGCAGAACAAAATTAGACTTGAAATTTTGAACTTTTTTAAGGGAGGAAAATCTGTGTGGTAGAAAAGCGAATTACTCTTCTGTTATCCTGGAAGACACAGAGCAAAGGCTCCCAGGAAATGACGTGACCTTATTAGGCACGGTTTTAAGCACTTTTCGAGTTAACTCGCAATCCAGTGCAGGATCCTAGTATTATTCCTATTTGCCAGTGAGGAAAAGGCACTAGAGGCTACTTATTTCATATCTCGAAATTAGCAAATGGAACAGAGATGGGAATTTGGGTAGTCACACCCCTCCCCATCTGAATTGGATGCCGTTCTGTGCTGTGTAGGAAACTTCAAGACTAGATAGGTTTCTTTTAAGCATGACAAGGGCGCAATTCTGCACTCCCATCACCAGGTATAGCATGTTAAATTTTGGGATGCCTGTGTACTCTGTGGAAGACACCTAGACGGTAACAAATAGAGTGTAGAAATGTGTTCATTTTTAGGGTAAATCATATAGTATTACCGACCTGGAATTAATCAAATTCAATTTGTCTACAGAAATCAAAGGGTTTGTTAGTTTTTACCTTGCCGCTATCATCAGACCTGAAATGCATCTTAACAGTTGAAGGAGAAGGGGAGAAGGGATGGTGACTCCATTCTTAAGAGCAGAAATTAAAATGAGTCCATGGAGGAACTCTGGTGGAAAACAATAAAATTCTTTGTAATTTCCCTAATTTTGCTATGCTATTACTTTTATTTATCTTCACAGTGATTAGCAACTAACTTTAAAGAATGAGGAGTGAGAGATCCTTATTTTTAACTTGGCCTTAGTCCAAGGCTTAGTCGAGTATGTGGTGCTGGGGTTTGAACCCCAGACCTCATGTATGCCAGGCAAGCCCGGCAACCTCTGAGCCACCCTCCAGTCCCTAGATTCTTTTTTTTTTTTTTTTTTTTAAGATTAATATGGAGTTACAATTGAGGGGGAATCATTGTCACTCAATCAAGAACAAATGTATACTTACATAGTTATCCAAGGCTGTTGCCACGTCATGGATGTCCCCTTTGGGTTCCGCGTGATTCGGGTTCCCTGTGATTGTCTCCTCTAGAACGCCTGTGTTAAATGTATATCTCATGGAGGTCAGAGATCTCCTTCTGAGATGATTCCCCCATATTCCCACCCTCCAGTCTCCTAGATATCTTTCCTAATCCCTCCCCCATCCCTGTCCCCTTCCCTACGCCTCCAGGTATCCTAGGCAATGATCCCCGTTTTTTGTAAAAATTGATACAATTTGAGATTATTATTAGCTTAGCCATCTAACATACTGCTTCAGATGTATTTTAGCTTCCACAAATGAGAGGAAACATTCGGCCCTTGAGTCTCTGAGATTGGGATACTTCACTTAGCATTTTTTCCATCTTCATCCATTTGGTTTCAAAAGCCATAATATTGTCTTCTCTAATGGCTAAGTTCCATTGTATACATGTACCAAAGTTTTTGTATCCACTAGTCAAGTGAGGGGCATCTGGGTTGGTTCCATAGTCTATCTCTAGTAAATTGAGAGCTGCTCTAAACACTGATGAAGCCACATCGCTATAATACGCTGATTCTCTTTTGGGAAAATAACCAGGAGTGGATAGCTGGGTCATAAGGTGGTTCCAGCCCTAATTTTTTGAGGAGTCTCCACACTGCTTTCCAGAGAGGCTGAACCAGTTTGCAGTCCCACCAGCAGTGTGACAGTGTTCCAGGCCCTAGATTCTTAAAGCTGAAAAGGCCAGAGTAGCTGTCATTAAATATAGTAATATGAAACTGAGAAAAAGGTGGTGGGGGAAACTACTAGGTGTCATATTCCATACCCAAAATTGAGGGAACCCAAGAGTATTGACGGCTGTTGAGAAAGAAGGCAAGGTGAGCTTTAAAGACCTTCAACAGAAAACACTGAAGTCCCATTAAGGATATGATGAAAAGACACAGGATTAAGGAGTAGAAGTCTCCAAGTGTGGTTACCACAGAATGACCCACAAAAAGTAATATGGTTCAGTATTTAAGTTTAAGCACTGGAAAATCAAAAACTGATTTCAAATCCTAGCTTTGCTAGTTTCTGGCTCTGATAATTTTAATTCCTCTAAGTATACTTCAAAAATAAACTAAGTAGGGGCTGGAGCAGTGGCTCAGCAGTTACAGCGCTTGCCTTGCAAGCACAAGTAAGTGAGTTTGAACCCCAGCACCATGTACACAATGAAGTGTCAGAGCAGGAAAAGCCACATGAAAAACTAAATAAAAGTTGATTCCTTCTCTCTCTCTGTCCTTCTCTCTTAAATAAATAAATATAAACCAAGGAGGGGCTGGAATGGTGGCTCAGTGGTTTCCACACTTGCCTGGCATGCACGAGGACCCAGGTTTGAACCCCAGCACCATGTACACAACAGCTGGAGCCACATGAATAATAAATAAAACTGATTCTCTCACTGTCCCTCTCTTTAAAAAAATAAAAATAAATGAAGTAAATGGAGGAAACAGGGAAGCTCTGTTAGCATTAAGTCCAGAGTAATTTCCCATTTTCTTACACATCCTAAGGATGGCAAAGAGAAGACCTGAGAAAAGCACTTTTCAGAATACACTCATGATTCACAATCCCTTATCTGAAACCTTTGCAGCCAGATGTTTCAGAATTCAAATTTTTTAGAAAAGATATTCAAATTTTTACAAAGGAAATAGTGCATATTTTGTATATAAATAACCACCCCATCCCAGTGCAGAGGTGTTAAATCAAAAGCACTAATAAGAGGCTGGAGCGGTGGCCTGCTGGGGCAGTTAAGTCACTTACCTGGCATGTGAAAGGACCCCCATTCAGACTCCAACACCACACACACAACCAAATGTCGGAGAAACTAACACTCTCTCTCAAAAAACAAAAAAACAAAAACCTAGTAATTTACAGTAAAATAGTTTTCATACTGAGATGAAGACTGGCATATTCATTTTCAGAGTTTTTGGAGATTTGGGAACTTCAGAGATGAGATAGGAAACTGAGCATGAAGCCAGTCAAGAAGAGTCTACCACTTTAATCCTTACTTGCCAGAAATTTTACTGCACCTTAAATTTGGGTATTTGTTTCTCCTCTGGGAAGTTTAGTGTAACAGAAGAAAGAGATAGCGGTTGTGTTGCCTATAGTCCCAGCTACTTAGGAGGTTGAAGCAAGAGGATGACTTGAGCCCAGGAGTTCAAGGCTAGTCTGGGCAACATAGTGAGACCAGTCTCAAAAGAAATAGAGGCTAAAGAAATGGCTCACAGAAAAGGGCTAGAGAGTTATCTCAGTGGTAGAACACTTGCTTGGCATGCACAAGGTCCTGTATTTGATCCCTAGTACCACATACACAAAGGAAAAACAAAAACGAAATGAAAAAAATATAACACTGTCTTAAAAAAAAAAAAAGACAGGATCTGATACTTTCCAGTAACTTAAAAAATGAGAACAAAGGCAGAAAAAATAAGAGGTCCTCAATATTGATCTTAAATAGTGGCTACAGAGCCCACGTATTTTTCCATATCATCCTAATCACTTAATATTTATCAACTAAGCTTGGTTATAAATTTCTCCATGCAACCTTCTTTATTGCCTAGAAAATAGAGGGATACAGAAGCCAATATAAAAACAAGAGTGCAGAAGTCAGGATCCTTCTAGAAAATCTGACACAAAAAAGCAAAACAGGATGCTAAAAGAATACAGAAGCCACCAGATGTATATAGCTTAGGGGAAGGAAGCTATTTTGCTGCATGCTTATAAAGGTGCGTTGAGGTTCTATTACATATGGCTGTTTAAGCCTTAAAGGAATAATTACTTTAAAATTTTGTGTTACCAAAATACATTATTCCAGACAATGTTATAGGAGGAATTAACAACTTGCATTTAGTACAGTGGAGGTAAATTAACTTAATTATCAAAATGTAGTTAATTTTATTGTACATGTGTATATTTCTTTATACACAGTAGATACTTTGTTTTATTGACTAGTAGGTTGTTAAAGCATGCACACAATCCCCATCAACATGGACTAACACTTCAATTCCTAGTCTTTTCCACAAATACCATTTGTGACTTTGGACAACTATGACTACTACCATCAAAATATTCTCAAAGATCCAAGCCTAAATGCCTTTAACATAAATACCTCTCTATAATAATACTCTGATATTACTCTAAAATACACATTTCCTTTTGAAATTTAGGAATCAGGGTAAATGATTCTCTGATATTGTTTAATATTCCTTAATGACCTATAGTGAAGAAAAATATTAGAATATATCTTAGATTAATGAAAAGGCCCACAATAAGTCACTGTTTTGCAAAATGTCCTCACTGTAATAGTTATCTATTACAAATATAAACATTACTTTCACGTTCTGGCATATAATGGTCTTTAAACTCTAGATCAAATCAATTATTTGTACAATTTCTGATTTTAACTTTCTAGTATATAAAACTCTGAAATTAACTTCCAGGGTTGTGAACATCACAGAAAATAGTACCTAAATATCTGAAATGTTCAACATACTCCATATAGCTTCAATTTTTCCTGGAATGTGTTCTGTGTGGGAATAACTATAGTAAAAATAAACACCAATG
Organism: Aplodontia rufa; assembly: GCA_004027875.1. Lineage (NCBI taxonomy): Eukaryota > Metazoa > Chordata > Mammalia > Rodentia > Aplodontiidae > Aplodontia > Aplodontia rufa. Next base: position 66,583 of record PVKS010003752.1, on the reverse strand, counting down.
CAGAGTCAGGTCATGGCCAAACATAGTAACTATTTATTAATTTTTTTCTTATAAACATTCAGTTTCTTCCTTAAAAAAAAAAAAACCAAAAAACAGTATTTAAATACTTCCCATCCCATCACATACAAGTCTGTATACATTATTTACAACTTTCAAATAAAACATTATTACAGATCTTCTGACATTCATTATCCCCTATTAAAGTAAAAATGATGAAGAAATTAAACTTTGATCAATAACAACTACCATTTGTATAATCTTGGCAAAGCTTATAATATGGCTCCCATGTTGCATTTTATATTTTAGAGCCTTTTTCCCTCTTCCAACTACTTTAATACAGAAACTATACCTGTGAAAGAAACTAGCATCTTTGTCTTTATGCATTCTCTTAAATACTTGCGCAATGTGAATGCTGCTCTTATGCTTCCATTATTTGGCAGTGGCATTATTCCTCTGCTTTTGTCTTCAGAAATGAAATCTATTCAAATTTTTAAGTGTTTTCATATTTACTGTATTCACTCTCAATACAGATTTCATGCCATTGCTCCTAGTGGTATATATAGGAAAAATTCAAACAGAACAAAAGTAAGTATACCATAAAATATTACTTCCTCACCACCCTGGTTATGCATGTACAAAAATAACAAATACAATTTAGTGGCTATAAAAAACTATTTTCCCTAAAAATAGTCATTTCTGCAGAACAATTTAAGGAAAAAATTAAATGAAAAATACACAAATCCGTTTTACAGTCTGCACAATTAAGTATTTCAGAAAAAAACAAAAACTTGCGAAAAACTGTAAGAGACATCCACCTGTACAAATTTAGTATTAATAAAATAAGGGAAATTGATTATTAAAGGCTTAATTTTATACAACTAATATTAGTTTCAGTGACAAACAGAAACCTATATTATGACAGTAAGTATTAACAATGAAGACTACAAAATCAACCTAACTGCTTCGTTTTCAAGTGGGCGTGTGAATGCAAGAAAGAGTCTCAAATAGGAGATAGAGAGTAGGAAAACATACACCTAGAAACAGCCAGTGATTTCACTATCTGTCTTTGAAAATGATAATCCAAAGTTTCTATCATATTTGTAAACAAACTTGCATTATACTTGTAAAATTGAGAATCACCCCAGTATTTTAATGTATTAGTCTAAGTTCAGCTATGAATGGTAGATATGGAGCGCAGTTTTATACCTTCAAATGAATTCTTTAATTAACTTATTAGGAAAACCTGAAAATTTCAGATAATCTGCACTCAGAATTTTGTTACATTTTCTAATTAAACTTGTTCATTAAATCTTGAGATAGCTTTACCTCTAACAATTTATCATCTCACACACAATTTGTTAATAGATGAAAACACTGATTCCTACAGTAAATCTTAACATCATGACAAAACTCTGGCATTTCAATTATTTTAGGAATGGTCCTTAAAGTGTAGATCTGTGTTTCTAAGAATTGGTATATTCTTTCATATTCCAGATAAGTTTCAAAATTAAGATTGTACTCAGTCACATTTTTAAATTACAAACATATTTTGGCCCCCATCATTTAAAGTCAGACTTTAAAGTTATAAATGATATGTGAAATAGTTATAAAATTGTAAATATATTACTTGTGACAAGCTTAAAATCTAGCATAGTACTTAAAACTTATTCCAAATTCATTGTACATAACCTGTTACTTTAGTTAAATAAAGTCAAATTGTTGAGTGAAAACATGTTAAAAAAAAAAAAGGATGGAGGTAAAGGCTCTGTTTCCTTAAACTACCTCTATTTTAAATATTGGATTCATTTTTCCCTACTATCCATGCAATCAAAATCATCCTACAGTAGTCAAGATGGAATTCAAAGTTTTCAGAAAAGGAACAAAAAACAGAAAAAACAAGTTCCAGAGAAAGATCTAAGATTTTTAAAAAATATTATCATATTTTAACTATAAGTTAAACAGATTTTTAAAATTAAATCTATATATCCAAATGACACTGTCCACTTCAAAATAGTGACATCAGGAAACTATTCCTTTATTCAATGATGCAGTCAATGCTTAAAACATTCTCTTGAATTTCCCAACTGGCTTAGTTCTCAAAGAACAGCCAAGTTATTACACTTAGTTTGATAAGAGTAGATCATATTAAGCTGCCAAAAAAGTTTTTATGCAACTAGAATGATGAAACTGGTTTTCCCGCATAGTTACAAGCCAGTTCTTGTGGCATCTCTAGAATTCCAAAAACACTTTTGCAGTGTAACTGGAGCATGCAGTGCTCCCAAGGGAACTACTCTGAAGATCAACTCTCATTTGGATGCTAAGGTATGACACATTCATTTTAATAGAGAGTTCTACAATATATTTGTATCACACATATTGTACCATTTCAGCGGTCATCAAAACCTCTCTCAGAGAGGGTGTAGGCAAAGCTGTAAAGGAAATCTGTCCTTTTGCTATTTTCCCACAAGCAAGGAAAATGCTAATACATAAAATGGAGCCTGGAGATTACATATGTAAAATATAAATATCAACATCATCTCTATTTCCTGATAAGAGATTGTAGTGCTTTAACCATCCTGATAATTGAGATAGTAACTCAATCTGAAATATATTATTCATATCTTCAGTTACATAACATGTTTCACGATCATTTAGAATTTACAAATGACTAACATAGGGAAGAGAGAAAGAGACAGAAATCTACATTTTTCATTCTAAGGTAAATTGACCTCCAAAGTCACCAGCTAACTAATACATCCCTACTATTTTAGTACAATCTAATGTCATAGTTTTTATGGAAAATGGAATAATGAAGTCAGCAAATAAAAGCCATAGCACCATCTACTACTAAAACATTTTTACTCTATTACTAATTTTGTCCACCACCACTACTCACTCCATCATTTAAAATAATTCCTAATATGCTTCATATCAACATTTAACTAAAACATCATGAGTGATAACAATACTATGTTAACTTGCTACTTTACATTTTATAGGATGCTTTTATCAAAAGATGGAAAAAAACTTCTGCTTTATAACTCTATATAAAGATCAAGGGTGAAATAATTATTTATTTTTCATTAAATAAAGACATTTAAAAAGAATCTAATAGGCATTTATAAGCAATTCTGCTTCAAAAATCAAGCTATGATCCTTATTTTATAAAGGGCATCTTACTCTCATAGGAACCAACTAAATCAAAGCAACTTTTTCATTCTATCGGTTCTTTTCTCACTACCTCTGGCGAGTGTTTCCTTACTTGTAGCCATCTAGCACCATGTAAAATGCCAGGCTTCTCCCTAGGAGAACTTTGTTACCATATATACATATACATATCTCCTTGTTTCCTAATAACCAATTAAATGAACACTCAGAAACAGGCACCTGAGATTCTGGTCCAGTGAAAATAAATTCCTATCTACATATAGTGGAAAGGTAAATCCTACTACCAAATACTAATTCAGAGTACTATTTTTCCATTTTTACCGTATATTACTCTCTCTCTCTCTCTCTCTATATATATATATATATATATATATATATATGGCTTAAAACAACTAGAACAATTTTCCACTATTCTCTCTACTTAACTATTGTAACCCATTTTATTACTAGGTTGATATGAAGTCAAATGTAAGTCAAATGCAGCAAGAAAGACTATTTGAGTAATTGTGTCTTTTATTTCCTACATAGATAGGACTCAGAAATCACAACACCACAAGCAATGGCTTGGCAGTCACAGCACTTGCCTGGCATGCTCAAGGACAGCGGTTCAAACTCCAGCACCACATACACAATGAAGTGTCAGAGCAATGAAAGCCACATGAAAAACTAAATAAAACTGATTCCCTGTATCTCTCACCTAAAAAAAATAATCACAACACGAAAATTTTAGTTCTGAATCAACCCATGGTGGTTGATATTATATATTTGGATATTAAAATATTTGAGAAAATGAGCTAATTCTTGGTGCAGTTTATAATTAAGCATCACCAATAAATGTCCAACATATTTACCCTTGCCAGGATCTTCCATTACTTCTACTGTTGGTACTTATTGATTAATTGCTAGAAATGAAATGGAGAAAAAGGCAGTTCCCTCATGATCATAATTATAAGGATCATTAAATTGTATCACTGTTCTACTTGTTAATAACACAAATAAATTTATTTCATTTTAAATTTTTGTCCACAAAGCATTTGTAATGCATACAATTCCAGAGCAAGCTAGGCTAGTCTAGTCTATGAAAAAGGCATGTTTCTAATTGAGGGAAGAGTGTATAGTTCTAATTGAAAGAAACAGATTTAATGAATATGATAAAATTAAAACTGTAAGTCTGAAAAGGGTATTTCCCAATCTCAAAAACAAATCTGAAGTGAAACAAATTAATATTTATTCTAAAAACTGTATGTTTCTAAACTTACTGATACTAATAATTCACTAGGAAAAAGTCATGGCAAAAAATTTAAAAGTGACTACTGAATGGGCATTTTTGTTGTTTGATATCACTGTAAAGAAAAGTACTTCCTTCACAGTGGAAAAAATCAAAAGTCAGAATGCTTCAAACTGGGCCCGTAAGCAGCAAAGGTACTGTATCATTTTAAAATGATAGGAAAACACCAGCTCCATTCACTGAATGGAAATGCTAAAAAGTGATCAATTTCAAGTCTTTAAATTCCATGTTGAATATCTGTACCTAAAATTAGTAATTTTTAATTCTTATGGAAGCTTATTCCTGAAAGGAAATCTTGAAGACTCTGCTTACAAATAATTCATTAAAATCCTCACTTCTATCAGACGGTTTTTGAGACAGGATTTTCCAGAACTTGATTCGCCACACTTAATCCCATCCCTAACTTCTCACAGAAATTAACCCCCCTCCCAACCAAATACACTCTTTGATCCCTCCTCTTTGAAATAGAAGGGGATTCTACAGACTATGGCTCATTTGGCAATTGCTAAGAAACCTCACAATTCGGTATCACCTTTGAAGTTGGCAATCCTAATATAACCTGAAGTTTTACACCTACAGTGCAGTTAATATGTAGAAAGAAGTCAAAATGCAATAGATATTACATTTCAACATCCTCAAGTTTCAATATCACAGATATTAAGAGATGGAAAAGATCTGCTCTTAGAACATGAAGCCTTTGTTGAACAGAAATATATTACCATCAATATCAAAAATAATTAAGAAATACTAATTTTTATGTTCTACATGTACACCTTTACAAATTATGTTTCTTCAATGTAGTAAAAGCTGGAGATCAACAATTCAGGTCAACTATGGCTTTTATCATAGGTTATTTTACAACATGCACCAGTAAGTGCCCTGGGTAGTAATCCTAGTATTACTTCGAGCTCAGTCTGTGCTTTGCACCTCAGAGGTGGGTCTGCCAAGGCACTTTAAAAAATATAAGTCTTCTGGGGACTTCAAAATGGGCCACAATTTACACAACACAGAACCCTATCCATATACATCAGCAGTTCAGTCAGTAAGCATTTTCTTTCAGCACACAATATTATTAAAAAAACTCCTCAAGTAAACAAAACCAGGTTAAAAAAAAAAAACAACTATATGCTGCTAAGACAAAAATCTACCCTTTTTCAAATGTAGAGAATGGTTCTTAGTTTCCTGTCAATAGAATATGATTTCATATTCACAATAAAGAAAAGGGAACACAATCAATCCCCCCAAACCTAAAACAAAAACAATCCAGATAAAAACAAAATATAACAAAACCCACATATACTCCACACAGCTTCAACTGAGGAACAATTCACACAGCTATGCATCCTTTTTATCTGTCTTTTGAGGTGAGTTTTTCAATCAGTTCTTGGAGTGGTGCAAGTTCCCTTCTATCAATAAGGTTGAACTCCTATGCAGAAAGAAAAGAATACCAAAAATATATTATTTGTATCTCATTTCAAAGGTGATTAGCATTAAATTTAGATTTTTTTTTCTGTTCACTAGTTCTGTGTCTTAGGCCTGATGTTATGTTTTTACATCTGTAATATTAAGATAAATTCTCATATCTCATGATATTATTTTATGTAATATCTAGCATCAAGTGACATTCAATAAATAGGAATTATTTCTTCCTATTGAAAGGAAAAACCTAGGAGCCACCTAAATGTAGTCAATAAGTAGGAATCAATAAATTTAGCATATCAAGCAAACTTGGACATTATATGAAGATTAAAAGCTTGGCTATAAACTGACAGATCTAGAGGTTATCATAACATATGATATGTGAATACAGTGGTGTACACATGATAAATTAATATCTTGTAAAGGACAAATAAGAACTCCTGGATTTAATCTGTGCTGCTGTTTCCCCTCACCCCATTAAGGTGCTGGGGATTGAATCCAAAGCTTACTAAATCTACCAGCTCCTAATTTGGGCTTTCTCCTCCAGGCTAGGGATGTTGCTCAGTGATGCTCAATCCCTAGCATTTAAAAAAATAAAAGAGAAAAAAAAAAAAAAGCAAGCAAAAGTTCCACCCCTGGTCATTCTGAATAATTTCCCCTGAAATAAAGGCAGCTTGTACTCCCAATCTTCTGCTTCCGTGGGGCATCCTCAACTTCTCAACTCCCAATTTAATTCATTAACATCCAGGGCTGGAGCAGTGGCTTGGCAGTTACGGCGCTTGCCCAGCATGCACAAGTACATGGGTTCAAACCCCAGTACCCATGTACACAGCTAAGTGTCAGAACAACGAAAGCCATGTGAAAAACTCAATAAAATTGATTCTCTCTGTCCTACTCTCTTAAAAAAAAAAAATTCATTAACATCCATCAAATGCTGAACACTACAATTATTACAATTAGAAGCATTGGGGTGGCATTCCGTAGCAGGCCCACCTCTTAAGATTTGTGGGATTCGGACTAAAAACATAAATGGATACATACTACACAACTAAAATTTTTAAACAAAAACACGTTCTATCCAATCTTGACAAATGTACCTTCCCAGTGGCCAGGAAAGCAAACTCAAAGACTTCTAAACATTTTACACTAGAAATCATGAGCAGAAGCCCTCCATGCTCTTCCAATCCCCATCTCCATCCTACACTTCAAGTTGCCTCACTCAAATGAAAGTGGACACCTTGGCTGGCATATATGGCTAATGTCCACATACCCTTACAAATAGCTGTCATCTGGCTATGCACTTGGGACAGAATGGGCAGGGAATTCTGGAGTCTCAGGTACCCAAACATGTATCTGAAGGGATCTAGGTAGATGTTCTTGGCCTTGTGGATTTCTCACCCTATGGGGAAAACCACAGCTGGCAAAGGCTCAAAACAAAATTCCCTAAAATTGTGGAGCCCAAAACAGGTATCTTCCTTAATCAAAAGGATGGTACTGTTTAAGAAGCTCACAGTGTCCTGAGATAGAAGTAGGATCAGACGTGGTAAGTGTAATATATTGATCCCCTACTATTTGCTATTTAGGAAACTGTACTTTGGGCTGGAGCAGTGGCTCAGCGGTTGCAGTGCTTGCCTGGCATGCGCAAGGACACGAGTTCAAACCCCAGCACCACGTATACAAAAAAGTGTTAGAGCAATGAAAGCCACATGAAAAACTAATAAAAATTGATTCTCTCTCTCTCTCTCTTGCTATCCCTCTCTCTTTAAAAAAAAAAAAAAAAAAAAAAAAAACCAAAAAAACCGTACTTTAAGATTACAGAGTAAAGTAAAACTAAACATATTGGAGAGAGAATATACTTTCCTAAACTACCAAAATCAGAACTTTAGCAATCATGTTCTGCCTAAAGCAAAAGCATAGATGCAAACTTCAGGATTACATTTTCTTTGGGTCTGATGATGGGATACCACAGCAACAGCTTTGGCAAAGAACAACCTCCTAAAATGTGTTTACATAGGTGAAACTGAAACATAAAATGAGTGTCCTCACTGTGAGGCACATGTATAGAAGGAAAATGAACGCATTTTTCTTTAGTAGAAATGGGTGTAGAATAGGCATTTATAAAAATACCCACAGATATACAAAAACAACATAAATTCAAACCTTAGGATCTGGGGATGTAGTTCAGTGGTAGAGCACTTGCCTAGCTTTGTGCTGACAAAGCTCTAGGTTCAATTCCCAACACTGCCAAACAAACAAACCACCTTCCCTCTCTCAACTTCTACAAAAATAAACAAACATATGAAGAAAGAAAGCAAGCAAGCTTGTTAGTTCTCCAATTTCTACTTTTTCACTTTTGCTTATTATTTCTCTAATTAGACAATTATGTAAGATTATTCTTAGTTGGGTGCAGTGACACATGCCTACAATCCTAGCAACTTGGGAGGTTTAGGAGAATCACAAGTTTGAGGCTGGACTCAGCAACTTCACAATACCCTGTCTCAAAATATAAAAAGGACTATGGATATAGCTCAGTGGTATAGTGCCTGTGGGTTAATCAATCACCAGTACAAAAAAAAAAAAATATATATATATATACATATATATATATATGTATATATATATTTTTTCTCAATACTTTTAGTCTTATAATTATAAATCCAGTAATTTGAGCACTAAACAAAAAAGGGGTTCAATTAGCAGTTCAGATCAAAAACAAATGAACCTCTATAACAGGAACATTCTGTGGGATACTCTTTCTCATAGAATGTGGTTTTAAAAAGAAGGGAGGGTAGGGCTGGAATGGTGGCTCAGCAGTTACTGTGCTTGTCTGGCATGTGTGAGGACCCAGGTTCAAACCTCAGCACCACATATACAACTAAGCGTCCAAGAAGCAAAGGCCAGATTAAAAAAATAAATAAAATTGATTCTCTCTTTCTCTCTCCCCCACCTCTCTTACTGGGGGAAAAAAAAAAGAAAGGAAGGGGAGGTGGGGGGAGGGAGGTGTGATATTCAAAGTGTATTTCCAGGACAAAGTCCACTAATAAAGATCCAGGGCGAACGAAAGTAGATGGTTTAGGGAGTAAAAGGAGTGCCAACATGTTCAAAAAATCAAGTTCATCTATAGGTCTGCCCACCTAGTCAGGCTCCTTATTTAGCCCTTCCATATGACATGGTAACTGAAGCAAATCCAACGCAAAGCCTCTCAGATCCATTTCAGACGTACTTGCTATCAACCTGAAGACTAATGAAATACAGAAACAAAGAGAGTCCTTATTATCATGAAAAATATAAAGATGCAGACTAGGGAGATAAGGCAAATTCTATTCTGACAGTGTATATACAGTATTCATCACAGAACTCTGAAAATAAATGATTACATTAAGCAGTAAAGATTTCCTAATTCAACTTACCTGAACAAAAAAAATAAAGTGCTTGAAAGATGTATTGAGATGTGCTTCCTCCTGAAGCTGGATCACAGGGTCAAAATGCTGATGATAAATATGAGCATAAACCCTAAAAAGACGTTTGAGTATAGTCTTTGCCACAGACATAAAATTCTTTGGGAATGGAACACCTGGTAAAAAGAGAGACAAGCCCCTCTATTACAAATGCGAGAAGAGAAAGTAACATGATTCTGTCAGTAAATGGCAACATAAATTACCAAGACAAGGGCAAAAAGAAGTAGCTTTGGGGCTGGAGAGATGGTTTAGCGGTAACGGCGCTTGCCTGGCAAGCGTGAGGACACAGGTTCAAACCCCAGCACCACATACACAACGAAGTGTCTGAGGAATGAAAGTCACATGAAAAACTAAATAAAGATTGCTTCTCTCTTTTAAAAAAAAAAAAAAAAGTAGCATTTATGAGTTGTTACTTTCTACATCCATTATACTTTTCAGAAGTTCTCAACCTATCATGAATGAAAATTAATTCCATAGCTTCTATGGAATATGAACGACTCTTCATTATAGCCTGTTATGCCTCTAACATAATACCACTTTACCAAAATGACACAAACACTTAAGATGGTAGTGAAGCTGAAACTCAAACTCAGATTTTTTATTTTCTTAACATCAAGTTTCAATACAACTATGTGCTAAAAACAATGTATTAACCAAGTTCATTTCCAGTTAAAGTACTTATGTTATGCTTTTCTATAGAAATGATTTCATTATTACTCCAGGTCTATATTGGTTCTAAAATTACCTAGTCTCTGTTCTACTAGGCTCCTTGTTTTTTAAGTTAAAGTACTTTACAGTATTAAACAGATACAAAACAAGAAAAACACAAAATTCCTGCAAAGAAAAAGAGAAAGAAGGACAGTGAGAGAGAAAGAGAGAATCAATTTTATTTATTTTTCATTTGGCCTTTGTTTTGCCAATACTTAGTTGTGTACATGTGTTTGAACCTGAGTCCTTGCACATGCCAGACGAGCACTTGTAGGATTCTTGCAACACTTTTAAATGTCTAAAATTGGATTTTAAGAAGTTTAAAAAATATGGGAGATGAGATAAGGTGGAGGCAATCATTCAAAACCATTATGACAATGTTAAACTAATGCACTCTTGAAAAACAGCTTTTTTTAATAAAAGCTCCAAAATGGTTAACATACTCAAAAAATGTTTACAAGTTTCCATAATAGTTATTGTGCGCATGGTTGTCTTCTCTACCACATCCTTTTCCCAAAAACTGAAAACAAAATGTAGTCAAAAAGTTGTTCTAATGATATGAGAACATTTTTCAGGAAAACAGTTCCAAGAAATTTGAGAAGATAACAGCGTGAGCTGTCTAGATGTGAGCAATTTCCACTTGAACAGTTTGTACTTTACAGCAAATATGAAAAAGCAAAAGTCACTCAAATTGATAAGCCAACTCTTCAAATCTTATTTTCTTCATACAGCTTGATTTCTAAATTTTTAAGATTTTGTGCATCATAAAATCAGGCTCCCTCTTTGCCACATATACAATATAAAACAGGACAGAAGCCATAAACTCTTGCCACAAATAAAAAATAAGCATGACTTTGCAAAGGTGTGGCACACACCTAAATATAACCCCAGCAGCTCGGGAGGCTAAGGCAGGAGGCAGAGTTCAGAGCCAGCCTCAGCAACTCAGCAAGTTCTTAAGCAATGTGGCGAGACCTTGTCTCAAAGTAAAATTTAAAACAGGCTTGGAGTATGGCTCAGTGGTCAACCACCCCTGGGTTCAATCCCTGGTACCAAAAAATAAAAATAAGCTTCACTGTTGTAGAAGTTATTAGCTGCTTACTTAATAACCATTCTCTTTTTTCTGTAACTTAAGTCAGACTTTATTACTATCCTCAATCACTCATCTCATCATTTAAAATTAGAGGGAGGCTTTCATTACCTCAATATTAACAACCAAAATGGTGTGAAAAAGGGCATTTTTTTTTTGAGAAAGAGAGGAACAGTGAGGAAAGAGAATCAATTCTATTTAGTTTTTCATGTGGCTTTTGTTGCTCCAACACTTCATTGTGTACATGGTACTGGGGTTCAAACCCACATCCTCGCACATGCCAGGCAAGCGCCATAACATTAAGTCACCACTCCAGCCCTAAAAGACCATTCTTAAATGCATGAGATTAGTACTATTTCAGTAGGCATGGAAACCTAAAGTGGTTCCTAGAATAGGATTATGTCTTTATTTAACACTTTCTACTGGAGGGTATTTGATCCTCATAATTCTCAAGAAAATAACACATACCACCACCCCAAAAAGCCCTCTTTGATTGGAAGTAAGTTCAATAATATTTTAATTTGCAACTAATAGGTATTTTAAAACACTAAGTTAAAGGATGAAAAAATCAATTTACACAGGATAGCTTGCTTATTTTATGACTCAGTTAGCAAACTCTGAGCCTCCTCTTGAGAACTGAATAACATACACATACATCAACACAGCCCTATAGAACTGTCCAACCGGATAGTGAAGGCAAAGTGAGGACAATACTAGAAACATAAAATTAGATAAACCATAATGAATCCCAATTACATAAAATAATTATACCAATTTTTGATGGAAATAATGTCTCATCATCCAACTGGTCCTGGACCCAAGTCATCAGGTAATCAATATACTTTGGTGCAGAGCACTTAATAGGTTTCTTTATATTTGTTCCATCTGCCCAATGATACTCATATCTGCAAAAGAAAGATAAAAAAAAACACAGAATATCAGTATACACCTAATACTTTTATATGTGTGTACACCTAGTATTTTATATATTACACATATATTATGTGTATTACGAACATATGCATAAATGTTTTAAAAAATCTATTTCTCCAAATAGATTATCTTGCATTTCACAATCCAAACTAAGCAGAACACATCAAACTCACTTGTGTTTAAAACAATCTCCTCACGTCTGAAATTTTTTATATTATCGTTCCTTCATACAGAGTAGAATCATACTTTATACTAGAAAAACTAGTTCATTCCCAGTTTTATAATGACTACCTTAGAATTTTATGGTTTTTTTCCTTAAAAATCATTTCTCCTTGTGCAGTATAAATTCTTTTTGAGACTTTAAATTTTGGGTTAAAGATAAAGAAAGACACAGAAACTCCAAAGTAAGGTTAATGATAAAGAGAAGAACTTGATATTTAAGTACATTTGGCTGAGAAGCTAAATACATCTTTAAAGAAAACTGGTGGGGCTGAAGCAGTGGCTTGGGGTTACTGTGCTTGCCTGGCATGCCCAGGGTTGCGGGTTCAATCCCCAGCACCACATACACAACAAAGTGTCAGAGCAACGAAAGCCACATGAAAAACTAAGTAAGACTGATTCCCTCTCTCTCTCTCTCTCTCTTACTGTCCCTCTCTCTTTGAAAAAAAAAAAAAAAGAAAAAAGAAAACCAGCAACTCAAAGAAAGATGCTCCTGGGATTTGGGTATTAACAGAACATTATCCTCTGATTTAACAGACATTTCACATTCAATATTATGTGAATGATACAATGTCAAGAACAAGAGACACTACAAAGATACTTTCCCTACATTAAGGAGAACAGTTTACTAGAAAAGTCAGATCTGTGGCTGGAGTGGTGGCTCAGCAGTTACAGTGCTTGCCTGGCATGTGCTAGGATGGAGGTTCGGACCCCACCACCACATACACAACGCGTTGTCAGAGCAACAAAGGCCACATGAAAAACTAAATAAAATTGATTCTCTCTTTAAAAAAGAAAAATCTGTAAATGAACAAACAAGTAAAAAAAATATGGTAAGAAATCTAACAGTGTGTACCTATATAGCTCTGTTTCTCTTTTATACACATACATACACACATACACAAAAAAACTGAATTTTAAGATAAGAAATAAGCATACAACCAACACTAAAAATATAAAAATCTCTAAAATGAGCTGAAACTGAGATTTTTTGTTCTCAAAATGTTACCTCTGCTGCTTCAATCTTTGAAAGAACTCTTGTGTTTTCTAACCTTGTCTCCAGAATTTGGACTGACAATAAACAATAATTGAGAACCAAGACCTATGAGGTATTGTTTAATACTACTTTGGAAGAGGCCAGTACTAAGTGTAGATTGAACATACCTAATCCAAAATCTATAAAGCTACAAAATTAGAGATCTTTTAAGTGCCAATATATGCTACAAGAGGAAAGTTCCACATCTGACCTCATGGGATAGGCTCTAGTTAAAATGTAGTAACACTAAAAAATATTGCCTAAAATTACCTTCAGGCTATGTATGTATATATAAGGTGTATATGAAGCATAAATGTACTTCATTCCTGAACTTGAACTCTATCCGAAATACCTCTATGTATATGCAAATATTTCAAAGTCCAAAAAAAAAAAAAATCCTAAAGTCCACTGGTCCCAAGTATTTCAGGTAAGGAATACTTAACCTATATTAACAAATGCCTCTCCTTGGTACAATCTTGCCTCTGCCAGTAAAGAACCTTGACAACAACTATTATCTTCTTAGCTTTATCAACAGGCAAAAGTCCACAGTCTCCAAAATGGAAGGAAAAAAAGGACAGGAAGGGAGTCACACAGGCATAAAGAAAGGCAGGAGACAATCTACTGCTTTAATTAAAGCTACCTACACACATACACACATATATACACACAGGAAAAGAGAAACATAGCTCTCAAAGAACTTGCTGCTTTTGAAGTCAATGCTACTTAATTTCTTTCTTTTTTTTTTTTTCAGCTCTGGACAGCAAGATCATGGGTAATTTTTATTCTCTTTTTTAACCTTCCTATACTTACACTTTAATGTTTTTCTCTAAAATCATTCTTTTTTTTAATTTTTATTTTTGAACAACCATACAAATTTTTAACAAAATAATATAAAATGTGTATAGTTTCTGGATACTAGATTTACCCCCAGGAGTGCCCCCCCCAATTTCTCACCCATATCCCTCCCTTCCCTTACCAACAATATCTCTAAAAAAGTATTAGGCTGTATAACATTACACCTTATCTGGATTTAACATGATAATAAACCACCTTTCTGAATGGCCAGGGTCTAGTTCCAGCCTCCACAGATGAGTGGAGACATTCAACTCTTGGTTCTCTGGGTTAAGCTGATTTTACTCAGCATAATTTCTTCCATAGTCATCCATTTACCTTCAAAGGCTGCAATATCATTGTTTCTAATTGCTGTGTAACATTCCATGGTATATATACACCACAGTTTTTGGATCCATTCATTCAGTGAGGGACATCTGGGTTGTTTCCATAGTCTAGCAATAGTAAATTGAGCTGCTGTGAACATAGATATTGCTGTGTCACTATAATGTGCTGATTCTAAATCCCCTGGAAAGATACCCAGGAGTGGAATAGCAGGATCATATGGTGGGCTCATCCCTAGTTTTTTGAGGATTCTCCACACTGCTTTCCAGAGGGGCTGTACCAGTCTGCAGCTCCACCAACAGTGTGTTAGTGTGCCTATCTCTCCACATACCCTCCAGCATCTATTATTGTTTATTTTCTTCATTTTTGCCATTCTTACTGAGGTAAGGTGATATCTTAATGTGGTTTTCATTTGCATTTCTCTGATTACTAGAGATTTAGAGCACTTTCTCATGTATTCTCATTTAGAGCACTTTCTCAACATGTCTCCTAAAGTGAAGGAAGTAAAGTTAAAAATCAGTGAATGGGATGCCATAAAGCTAAAAAGCTTTTGTACTGCCAAGGAAACAATCAAGAGTCAAGAGGTTTCCTATGGAAATGGAGAGAATCATGGGCTATGATTCCTCTGACAGGGGTCTCACATCCAGAATCAACAAAATCCTCAAAAATCTCAACTACAAAAACACTAACAACCCAATTAATAAATGGGCCAAAGAGCTAAACAGAAACGTCTCACCAGAGGACATTGATCAAGCCAATGAATACATGAGAAAGTGCTACTTAATTTCTTAATGCATCGCTCACTAAACAATAGCAAAATGAAAAATATCTATTTTTCACAAGTCAAATGTAAAACATCCTAAGTAAACACCAGTAATACTAACCAGAATTAAGAAGTACTAAAAGGGATTTCATTTTTAAATGCACTTTTCCTTTAAGAAATCTTCCCAAAATAACAAGTAACAGAAATTCATTTGTCTTTGATGAAACTAGGAAACACCTGTATTCCTGAACCACGTTATTTAAAAACAAACTACACAATTCACATAAATTCAAATATGGTGAAAGAAGACCAAAAGAGGCACCTGCAACTACAAAGTTCATAGACCACTGTTCTCCAAAGTAAACAGTCCTAACCACAGAACAAAACTCTATAGTAAGAAGTCTATAAAGAAGTAGGGGATTGAGAGGCACTGTATTTTAAGAACTGAGGCTACTTACCTCCGTGGGCTAGAAAGGAAGTGACGGTTCAGACAGAGTGCTGCCCCCTTTCCAGTGTAGCCTTCCTTTCTCTTTACTAAGAAGTCATCTTATGTTTAACCATCTTATATGGTATCATGATCCCTTTTCCTGAGCTCTTACAACCCTGTTAGGAGCTCTTCAATCATCTGACTAAATTCTTAACATTCATGACAATGTGTGGGGCAATATTTTTGTGATGAATGTTTTGTTACAAAGTAAAATATATAATGTATGAAAATCCTTACATTTAGGTATCACTAAATAGTAGCTGCCATCATTGTTATTAGTAATAATAAAGACCATTTTCAAAAATATATTGGTACAACCAACATTTATTGAGTGCTATTCAGTGGCAGGTACTATCCTTGCACCAAAAGGATTTAAAAAAACAAGGCTAACAGCTTTAAATAAGGCCTGTATGGCCTAGGGGTATAGCTCAGTGGTGGAACACTTGCCTAACCTATGTAAGGCTCTGGGCTCAATCCCCAACAAACCAACCAACCAATCAATCAATAAAATAAAAAGTGTAAGAAGTATAGTATATCATTATGTTTCTCACCAGGGCCAGGAGAGGTAGTATATGCTTATAATCCCAGAGACTCAGAAGGCTAAGGAAGGGGGATTACAAGTTCAAGGCCTACCTTAGCAATTTACTGAGACCCTGTCTCAATTATTTTTTCCCTTTTGATGGAGTACCAGAAGATGAACCCAGAGGCGCTCAACCACTGAACCACATTCCCAGTCCTTTTTATTTTTAATATTGAGACAGGGTCTCATTAAGTTGCTTAGGGCCTTGCTAAGTTGATGAGGCTGGTTTTTGATTGTAATCCTCCTTACCTGAACCACCAGAGTTGCTGGGATTACAGGTTAGAGCCACAACATCAGGCCCTGTGTCAACATTTAAAAAAGAAAACAGGTTGGGGATGTAGCTCCATGGTAAAGTACCCCAAAAATGGTGAAAATGTTAAATAGAAAAAGCACATCTAGTCTGAAGAAATCAGAAGGCTTTATGGAGTTATACCATTAGAGCCTTGAAGATGGGTAAGACTCTTTGAAAAATTAATAGAAAAGTTGACAAGAGGAAAATAGAAGAAAACCATCCAAAAGAAAAACAGAACAAGCAAGTTTTCAAAAAGTGTAAGTACAGAGAGAACAGCAAAGTATTTCCAGCAATTTGATTTGGATAGACTGAAGAAGATTCACAAAGAGAAGAAAGGCAGTTGGAAGACAATACAGGGAGGGCCATAAAGCTCAGGCTAAGGAATCTGGCTTGATAAAATAGTCACCAACAAACCACTGAATGAGCTGCCAAGTAGAGAAAGCATAATGGTCAGAAACAAAATAAAAGTGAGAACTTATCATTAACTGTGTCTTACTTTGGTCCAGCTGACATCACCGGACAACTCTCTTCAGTACAGAAGTCTGTAATGGTTCCGTAAAGCATGTTGATCTGATTGAAGAAATCCACAGCTGCAAAGCAAATAGTAATCCCAAGTAAAACAGATGGTTAAATTTTTATTTTTATTTAAGCAGAATCTTAAGTGTATCTGTACTCTTTTCCCTACAAAGAACAGGTGACACAAAGCACACACAGAAGCCTCAATACCTGACTATGCTGAAATTAGGTATTTGTGTTCATCAAGTGATTCCATTTTAAAAAAGGCAAGCAGAGTGGAAGAAATTCTTTGCACATAGAAACAACAAAACTCTTTTATCCAGACTATATAAAGAACTCCTATAGATCAGTAAGAAACAGGGCTGTGGATGTAGTTTAGTGGTAGAATGGTTGCCTGGCATGCATGAGGCTATGGGTTCAATCCCCAGCATTTCCAGGGGGAAAAAAAGAAAAGAAAAAGAGACAACATTCTAGAAAATGTGAAACAATTTAAACTGTCACCTCATAAAACAAGTTTCAAGATCAAAAGATCTTATGAAGAGATGCTGGCAATCATGAAATTACAAGTTTATTTTAAAGACAGAGGGTCAGTGAAAGAGAGAGAGAGAGAATCAATTTTATTTTAGTTTTTCATGTGGCTTTAGATGTTCCAACACTATTGTGCATGTGGTGCTGGGGTTCGAACCCATGTCCTCACACATGTCAGGTAAGTGCTATAACTGCTGAGTCACCACTCCAGCCCCAAAATTGCAAATCTAAATGAAAGTGGAATGTTCCATAGATTCCCAAAGGGCTAAAATGTATTTAAAAATCCAAAAAGCCAAGCTATCCCACACATCCCTTAAGAAAAAATAAGGTACATATCAAGACTTATAAAACACAATGAATAAAATAGTGTGGTAAAATAGTAAAATAAAACAGAATAGAAAGATCAGAAACAGATTTAAGCACAGATGAAACACTTGATCTAGGACAAAGCCATCACTGCAGAACAGTAAGCAAAGATAACCTTTTCATAAATATTTCTGAGTCAACTGGTTATTGCTATGGAAAATTTTTTATTTTTTTATTTTTATTTTTTTAAAGAGAGAGGGACAGTGAGAGAGACAGAGAAAGAGAGAAACAACTTTATTTAGTTTTTCACATGGTCTTAGCTGCTCCAACACTTAGTTGTGTATGTGGTGCTGGGGTTTGAACCCGGGTCCTCGTGCTTGCCAGGCAAGCGCTGAAACCGCTGAGCCAGCGCTCCAGCCCCTGGAAAATTTTTTAAATTAAATCTTCACTCTTCATTCACAACATACCCAAAATGTAGTTCCAAGTAGACTACATCTATTAATGTGAAAGACAAGACAATGATGTTTTAAAAAGTAAAATGAAGATGAAAAAATATGTCCATAACCTTGACACGGAGCTATATATATATATATATACATATATATATATATATATATATATATGTATATATATATATATATACACCCTTTCCTTTGTGCAGTTCAGGGAATTGAACCCAGGTGTGTTCTACTGATAAGCTACATCCCTAATCCCTAGTCCTTTTTATTTCTTTTGAGTAAGGGTCTTTGCTAAGTTGTTGAGACTGGCCTTGAACTTTCAATTCTCCCACATTAGCCTACTCAGTTGCTAGGACTAGTGTACCACCATACCCATGTATTACATGGATATATTGAAGGGCAATAAGCTAATCCCAAAGGAATAATTTTTTACATTCATATTTTCTGTAGACTCATTCCTAGTTTTCTGATTTTTTTTTTTTTTTTAAAGAAAGAGAGACAGGGCTGGAGTGGTGGCTCAGTGGTTATGGTGCTTGCCCAGCATGTGAGAGTACACGGGTTCAAACCCTAGTACCCAGGTACACAACTAAGTATCAGAGCAACAGAAGCCATGTGAAAAACTCAATAAAAGTTGAAGTTGATTCTCTCTCTTTATCACTGTCCTTCTCTCTAAGAAAGAAAGAAAGAAAGAAAGAAAGAAAGAAAAAAGAGGGACAGTGAGAGAGGGAGGGAGAGAGAGAAGCGATTTTTATTTAGTTTTTCATGTGACTTTCGTTGCTCTGAGTGTATGTGGTGCTGGGGTTGGGACCCGTGTACTGGTGCATGCCAGGCAAACACTGTAACCTCCGAGCCACTTTTCCAGCCCAATTTCTCATATTTTTGAAACTATTTATAATTTTTTATATTCACCTCAGATGCAAACCTCATTAAATTCACCTGTTAATAATAATAACAACCATGGTCAGTAATAACAATCATAACTTTTTTGATTTTCAACATACATATGCACAATGGCTATAAATGAAGTCTTTCTTCCTTTCCAGTCATTACTATCTTTTATTCTTTTTCCTTGCGGACTCCATTAAATGGTTATGTTGGATAACTTAACCCTTTTCCAATCTGAGGGAAAACTTCAACATTTCACATTATGATTTTAGTTGCAGCTTTTTTTTTTTTTCAAATAGGTAGATTTTCTCAGAAGTAAATTCTCAGTAAGGTGTAGTGGCACATGCCTGTAATCCCAGCTCCTTGCAAGGTTGAGGCCAGCCTCCAGGACTTAATGAGGCTGTTTCAAATTAAAATATTTTTAAAAAGGGTTAGGGATGTAGCTCAGTGGTTACCTTTCTTGTACTAGGCTAGATTACTTGTCTAGCATGGGAGAAACCTACCCAGGGGTTCAAATTCCAGTACCACCAAAAAGAAAAAGTAAGCTCTCGTCCATTTCTTCCTTAAAACCTTTTTTAAATTATAAATTCATATATGAATATGTTACAATGAATCCCATTACATAGTTATAATGCACCAATTAAAATAATTCAAAAAATAATTAAATTATTCTGAATTCTGAATTTTACCAAATGTTTCCTACATGTATTGAGATGATCCTATTATTTTCTTCCTAGATTTTAATTAATGTGATGAATTACAATGACTGATTTTCAAATGTTAAACCAACCTTCATAATTCTGGATAAACTTGCTCATGATGTTTTATACTTTTAAAATACTACTACACTGAATTTACTATTTTTATTAGAATTTTACACTTAAGTTTATTTCATAAGTTAAACGACCTAGTGTCCTTTCTTGTACCATCCAGACAGTACTTACTTATTAAAAAAAGTGGTGGCTCAGCGGTTCTAGCACGTGCCTGGAATGCACGAGAACCTAGGTTCAAACCCCAACACCACATACACAACTAAGTGTCAGAGAAACAAAGGCCAGATGAAAAAAAATGAATAAAATATGAAAAAAAATTGATTGTCTTTTCCTTTCTGGGGAGGACACCAACATTGCTTCAGTCAAAGGCTGTTATTCCTTCCTTAAATACATGATATAAGTATCTACTTTGGGAAGGTTTTAAAAATCAGATCCCTGGGGGATGGAGTGATGGCTCAGTGGGTTCAGCGCTTACCTGGCAAGCATGAGGACCCGGGTTCAAACCCCAGCACCACGTACACAACTGAGTGTTGGAGCAACTAAGACCATGTGAAAAACTAAATAAAGTTGTTTCTCTCTTTCTCTGACTCTCTCACTGTCCCTCTCTCTTTAAAAAAAAAAAATCAGATCCCCATTTTTTAAAAAAATAGTTAAGAAATTATTCAGATTTATTATCTAAGTGTTAATTTTGTTAAGTTCAATTTTTCTAGTAATTCTTCTATTTCAAAGAAATTATTTCTATTTATGGCCACTTGTTCATAATATTCTTTTATTGAAATTTGTTATTTGTTGTACACACACTCTCTCTCTTTTCTTCTTGATTAGCCTTACCAGGGATTACAGATTTCATTAGATTTTAAAAGAATCAATATAATTTTTTGCTTTGTTCATTTTCATTATTGTTAACTTCTGCTCTTATCTTTACTAATAACTTTTCTTTTTTGTACCAGTGAATGAATCCAGGGGCACTTAACCACTGAGCCACACATCCCAGCCCTTTTTATATTTTTTTTGAGACAGGGTCTCACTAAGTTGCTTAGGGCCTCACCAAATTCCTGAGACTAGCTTTGAACTTGCTATCCTCCTGCCTCAGCCTCCCCACCTACTATGATTATAGGGGTGTGCTTCCACGCCCAGCTTTCTCTGAATTTGATTTGCTGTTGCTTTTGTAACCTCTGGTGCTTAATCATCAAATTTCAATGTTTTCTTTTCCTAACATATGTATATAAGGTTCTAAATTTCCCTCTCACATAGCTTTAGCTATATCTATAAGGTTCCATCTAAAATATATTTGTTAGCATTTCATTGATATTTACTCTTTCCAAACATATACAGATTTGCCAGTTTTTCTGTTATTAGTTTCCAGCTAAATTCTACTGTAGTCAGAGAAACATATTGAATTTAATTTTTCAAAATGTGCATGAGAGAGGCTGGAGAGGTAGCTTTGCAGTAGAACACTTGCCTAGAATAAATGAGGATCCAAGTTCCATTCCCAGAACCACATATACAACTAAGTGTTGGAGAAACAAAAACCAGATGAAAAAATAAACAAAAATTGACTCTCTCCAGGCTGGAGCAATGGCTCAGTGGTTACGGAGCTTGCCTGGCATGCACGAGTACACAGGTTCAAACCCCAGCACCACGTACACAATGAAGTGGAAGTGTCAGAGCAACAAAAGCTCATGAATAACTAAATAAAATTATTTTTTTCTCTCTCTCTCCATAAAAATAAAAAATGTAGGGCTGGAGCAGGTGGCTCAGCAGTTGGAGCATTTCCCTGGCATACACAAGGACCTAGATTCAAACTCCAGCACCACAAACACAGCTAAGGGTCGAAGAAACAATCAGATGAAAAATAAATAAAACTGATTCTTTCTCTTTTTTGCCCTCTCTCTTAAAACAAAAACAAAAAAGAAATTTAAAAAAAAATGTGCATGAGTTATGATCTGAGGTTTGTATCATGTGTCCCTCGTCAAGTCTGTTAATGTTAATCATGTTGCTCAAATGTTTCTAATTCCTTACTGTTTTTTTCTTCTACCTTTTTGTTTTGTTTTTTATAAGGGGTGGTATGGATTGATAACACAGGGGTGGCTTTACCACTGAGCTACCTCCCCAGCCCTCTTTTGCAAGAGAGTCTTGCTACATTGTTAAGACTGGCCTTCAACTTGTTATCCTCCAAAGTCATAGGTATTACTGGCATGCACCACTGTACTCAGCTTCTACATTTTCTACAGTCAGTTACTGAAAAAGAAGTGCCCACATTGACTGTGAATTTGTCCATTCCTCCTTTTAGTTCAGTCAACCAATTTTAATATATTTTTGAGATGCTTTTAGAGATATATTATTTCTAATTTACATATATTCTTTGTAAACTGAACTCATTTATAATTTTTAAATCTCCTTTTCATTGGTCTTTGCCTTAAAGTTTACTTAATCTGATATGACAGCAGTCTTTGGATTAATGTTTCAACCATTTTGTATCTATATAAACTATGCCTCTTAGAAGCAGCAGATTTGATTTGCAACCACCTTGACATTATCATTGCCTTTTTAACTTTTTCCCATATGGGGGATCAAACCCAAGGCCTCACACATGCTAAGCAACCTACCATTGAGCTTTAATCTCCCAGGCTCAGCCACTGTTTTTTAGTTGTAGTATTTTGTCCTTTATATTTAATATAATTACTAATATTTGGATTTGAATCTATCATATTTGCTATTTTTTATACATTACGATTTTCTCTCCTATGTGCTTTAAAGATTTTTATTATCCTATTTCCTATTCTATTAGCTGTTAATTATGCATTCATTTACTATTATTTTATTCTCACCCTACAGTAGAGGTTAACAAAGTATGACCATCAACTGAATTTAGCATTCTACCTGATTCTGTAAATTATTTTATTGGAATATACCAGCATCCATTCAGTTACATATGTATGCATGATGACTTTGGCCCTATAGCTTTAGAACTGATTAGTTATAAAAGAGTAACTACAGCTGACAAAGTCTAAAATGTTAACTATTTGGACTTTTTCAGAAAGAAACTGTTAACCCTTGCCTTAAAGTATACAATGCTTTAAAGTATTCGTTTTTGTTTTTTTTTTTTTTAAGAGAGAAACAATTTTTTTTAAATTTATTTTTTCATATGGCTTTCGTTGGTCCAAGATTTTGTTGCATATGTGGTGCTGGGGCCTGAACTCCTGTACTCACGCATGCCAGGCAAGTGCCATAACCACCAAGCCACTGCTCCAGCCCCCCAAAGCATTCTTAATAAAGACTCATAAAAGTTAATATTTCTACCTCTTGTGAAACAGTGTATACAGCCCTAGATATCCTAGAAACTACTC
The DNA here is from genome assembly GCA_004027875.1 of Aplodontia rufa. Lineage (NCBI taxonomy): Eukaryota > Metazoa > Chordata > Mammalia > Rodentia > Aplodontiidae > Aplodontia > Aplodontia rufa. The sequence goes on along the minus strand of PVKS010003752.1, from coordinate 43,153 downwards.
GAGCCTCTAAGCACACAGTGAGGAATAAAACTGACTCAATCCCTTGTCCTATTCAGTTTATAGACTAGTAGTAAAGAGGCATCACTTGGGGGCTGGAGCGTGGCTCAGAGGTTATGGCACTTGCCTGGTATGCGCAAGCACACGGATTCAAACCCCAGCACCACGTATACAACAAAGTGTCAGACCAACAAAAGCCATGTGAAAAAAAGCTAAATAAAATACATCAAAAAAAAAAAAAAAAAAAAAAAAAAAAAAAAAAAAAAAAAAAAAAAAAAAAAAAAAAAAAAAAAAAAAAAAAAAAAAAAAA
>PVKS010003752.1:0-42746 GCA_004027875.1 Aplodontia rufa | reverse complement strand
AAAAAAAAAAAAAACAAAACAAAACCTGTAAAGACTGTTCTAATAACTGACATCTCCAGTCAGACCTTAAAATTACTGCCCATATGCCTATGAAAATATATTTTTTCACATTTCTCAGGCAGAAAGGGAATATTTATTCATATGTTTAAGGACAGCTACAACATAAGGTAACTTAACTCAGCAGCTGTTCCATTTTATTTATATAATTCTAAGATCTTTATCATATTATTAATTAAACATAAACAGCACCATGCTTTTTAAACCCAGACTTTCTAGAGCAGCCAAAGAAAAAAGTGACCTTAAAAGAAATCAAACAATTATTGAAGGCAGCAGAGCAGGACTATCATACTAAAATTAAACTCAGAGTTTTTTTTCTGCTCTCTTGCCTCCATGAAACAAGATTTACTAAGTAACGACTGTGTAATAATAATTCTTAAATTATCCTCCACATGAACAAGGACAATCCATGGCTTTTGAAATAACACAGACAGGTTTGAGTTCCAACTACTATACTTATAGTTGAGTTACTTATTCTCCCTGAATTTCAATTTCCTACTTTCACAATTGGATGAATCAGGGAGTGCTTAAAAATAGTGTTTCCTCTCCAAATATATGGCCTCGAGATGATGTGACATAAAATTTCTTTATAATCTACGCACTCTGCTCTCCCAGAACACTGAACCACCTTCTTTTTTTTTCTTAAGGGAAAGAGTGAAAGAAAAAGAATCAACTTTATTTAATCTGGAGTTTTTCTTTTCTTTCTTTATTTTTAAAGAAAGACAGACAGAGACAGAGAGACAGAGAAAGAGAGAAGCAATTTTTATTTAATTTTTCATGTGACTTTGGTTCCTTCGACACTTCATTGTGTACATGGTGCTGGGGTTTGAACTCGCGTACTCGCGCACGCCAGGCAAGTGCCATAACCGCTGAGCCACAGCTCCAGCCCTTTTCTTTTTTTAAAGAGAGGGACAGTAAGAGGTAAAGACAGAATCAATTTTATTTAGTTTTTCGTCTGGTTTGTGTTGCTCTGACACTTTGTTGTGTACGTGGTGCTGGGATACGAACCCATCTCCTCACATATACGAGGCAAGTACCATAACCATGGGTTTTGTTTTTCTGACACTTGTATATGTGGTGCTGGGGTTTGAACCCAGGTCTTTGTGAATGCCAGGCAAATGCTATAACCACTCAGCTATCACTCCAGCCTCACTTTCTGTCTTCTTTAAAAATTATCTCTCTCTTTTATTTCTTCTAGCAGAATTTCAAAATCAGGCTCTGGTTTCTGGTTCAAAGACTAGCTGTTGAATTTGTAAAGATTTCCATCTCACCATTTATCTTTATTCGGAAAATGCACTAAAGTCAAAAGGCTATTAAGATGTTAGTCTTATCAAGTCCTTTTACTTTTTTATGCACTCAAAACATTTATTTAATCACTGCCAATGAGGCGAAATATCTGTCTAGTCTCAAACCCTAATCACCTCATCAAGCATAATTTGAGAGGATTACTACTAATAAGGATTTTTTCCTGGATTTTTTTCCCAAAGAGAAGGGGACAGTGAGAGAAAGAGAGAATCAATTTTATTATTAGTTTCTCATGTGACTTTCATTGCTCCAACACTTTGTGTATGTGGGGCTAAGGTTTGAACCCGCATCCTCACACATGCTAGGCAAGCACCATAATCACTGAGCCACCACTCCAGGACCAATAAGGAAATTTTTGAAGTCCAATATTTCAGTCAAATGCTGCATTTTCAAAACAGAATTATGCTCTAAGCAGATATTCTAATGCTTCTGTCTAAAGTAATTTTTGTCCAGCTAGAACAGAATTGTGGAATACCTACAAATTTTAAGCCTGATTCCAAGTTCTAGATATTTCAGTACTATAGACAGTTGTGACAACTAAGAACAAAATGAATGCAGACAAAAATGATTATTTGCTTTTATCCTTTAAAGTCAGAGTATCGTGTATAAAAGCTCTATGTAGTCATCCTTGTATTTTAAAAATTAGTAAATGAACTCTCAAGTAAATGGTACTAAGGCACAAATGTACATTTAAAAAGAATGTACTTGTGCTTGAGCAGTAGCTCAGTGGTATTGAACTTGTCTGGCATGCATGAGGACCCAGGTTCAAACCCTAGCACCATGTATACAACTAAGTGTCAGAGAAAAGAAAACCAGATGAAAAAAATATATAAAATTGGTTTTCTCTTTCTATGTCCCCTTCTCTCTTTAAAAGAAGGGCGGGGAGAGGGAGAGAAAGAGTTAGTTTCATTGCTCCAACACTTCATTGTGTATGTGGTGCTGGTATTCGAACCTGTGTCCTTACACATGCTATGCAAGCGCCATAACAGCTGAACCATCACTCCAGCCCCCTCCGGATCTCTCTTAAAAAAAAAAAAATTACACATATAATGGAAATTTATTCTGAATATCATCTTTGAGATGCCACAGAATCAACTTACAGGTAAGATGGATCTCATCAATAAAGCCAACAAATCACTTTATTTCAAATAAACTCCCCTGGTCTAGAAGGATAAACACATTATAATATTATAGCTCTTGGGCAACTGCTGTCACATGATAATAAAATCCTTCTGTTTCCTATATGTTATTAGCGGCAGCACAATTTATAAATGACATCTTAAATTATGGTAAGATACATCAATTATTATAAGAAAATAGTGTTTTGCTTATCCTTAATTAAAGCCCAGACATTGGCTGGGTATGTGGCTAAGTGCTAGAGCACTTGCCTACATGCATAAATCCTGAGCTCAATCCCTAGCACCAAAACAAAAAACAAAATAAAACCAAAAAAAGGAAATAAAAATAAAAGTCTAAATATTTAATGTTTTACGCTTTCAATTAAATCTCATTTTACTCAATTCATATAAATTTTCTTTAAACACAGAAATTAATTTTTTCACTAATGCTAAAACCCCCTGTACTTTTTATTCTCCAATTCTCTCTGACTTAATTTCCAAGAATATATTTACTTTTTCTTACATTTTACTAATTTTATAGCATCACTACTGAAATATACTCAAAATATGTTGAGGCACATGCCTGTAATTCCAACAACTCCAAAGGCTGAGGTAAAAAGATCACACATTTAAGGTTAGACTCAGGAACTTAGCAATTCTGTCTCAAAATAACAAATAAAAAAGGGTAGGGGTGTAATTCAGTGGTAGAGCATCGCTGGGTTCAATCCCCAGTACCCGCCCCCCCACACACACACACAGAAAGAAAAAAATAAGTAGAACTTAGTCAAATTAGACAACAGTATACTAATGAGAGAAGCAATTTAGCATAATAGTTAAAGTACAGGCTCTGAAATTCTATAGCTATATACTTGAACTCTACCGTTTAATAGCTAGCTGTATAACTTAGACAAGTTACTAATCCTTCTGTCTTAGCTTCTTTAACTATTAAGCTGGGTTATAAAAATGAAATAAAACCATCCATGTAGAGAAGACAGCAAAGTGCCAGATACATACTTAAGTTTTTGACAAATATTATTGCTTCACAGAAAACAGTAAATCTATGTTTTGTAATATAACAATTTCATAAAATTTTATATTCAGAAATAAAATAACATAAAGACTAAACTTGTACTGTGACATCACCATATTGTGATATCAGATTGCTAACCAGAGCCTAGAATAGATAGCACCTCAACATTCACCTGCAGTGAGGCTTAAAACCTAATTAAGACTCTACTGAGAAATAGTAAAGGCTACTTACTGTTAACTGCAACCCACTCATTTAGATCTTCCCCCTCAGGAAGCATGACAGCCATCCTGAGATTGCCACTGCCAAGGGTGGCTTCTGCATGCTTCAAGAGTTCATACTGGTGAGATCCCTCTGGGATGTTCTTCTTTGGTTTAAAGGTTTTAGAAGAGCGACTACCACTAGGAATAGGGGAAAAAAATGCACTTCAATATTCAAGACAAGACCTTCACCACAGTCTACCCTATATTACAGGACAAAAATAACAGAGGTTACAGCCTAATACTTTTTTAGAGATATTGTGGGTAAGGGAAGGGAGGGATACGGGTGGGAAATTGGGGGGTGGGGCACTCCTGGGGGTAAATCTAGTATCCAGAAACTATACACATTTTATATTATTTTGTTAAAAATTTGTATGGTAGTTCAAAAATAAAAATAAAAATTAAAAAAAAAACAGAGGTGATCTTAAACATCCACAAATTAACAACAAATATGCTTTTAGTCCCCTCACCCCCACAGCATTTGACTTAAACTTATATTGGCCATATGAAATCCTGGCAATAAAACTGCTGTAAATACTATGTTCTCTACCCAAAATAGTCTCAAACTTTCTCTACATTCCCTAATTTAACTCACAAGGAGAAAAAGACCTTTTAGCTGTAACTCGGCTCTTCACAATAAATTGACGACTCAGGGTTCTAAACTAATCTACAAAAACAAAAAAGGACTTTCCTGATAAATTTTACTCATTTTATTCCTTTTCATCCTCAGTTCTCTCATTCTAATATGAATGTGTTTCCTTCTTATGAGAAGCATGAAAAATGCAATTTTATATCAATGAAACAAAAATCCTAGAGCAAGGAAAAAAGCTACATGTTTTTCTACCCAATTACACAAAGCATCAGCCACCATCTTAATCCAGAACCCTGGCTAAAAAGTTAAGGAGTTAAACACTAGTATGGCTTGCTCAAATTTTGGAATGTTTATCTACTAGACACATATAGTGCATGTATGTATGTATGTGTATATATATATATATATATATACACACATATATATATACATGTATATATATACACATACATACATACATACATAGAGTCAGCTGTCCATATCCATGGGTTATGCATTTGTGGATTTAACCAAAGAAGAACTGAAAATAAATGAGAAAAATTGTATCTGTACTGAACAGGTAAAAATTATTTTTTTCTTGTCATAATGTCTAAACAATATAGCATAACAATTCTTTTTTTTTTTAAGGGAGAGGGACAGTGAGAGACAGAGAAAGAGAGAAACAACTTTATTTAGTTTTTTCACATGGCTTTAGTTGCTCCAACACTCAGTTGTGTACGTGGTGCTAGGGTTTGAACCCAGGTCCTCGTGCTTGCCAGGCAAGCGCCGAAACCGCTGAGCCACCGCTCCAGCCCAGCGTAACAATTCTTTACATTAGATATTCTAAGTTATCTAAAGATTAAAGTATGTAAGTGGATATATACAGGTTATATATAAATATCACACCATTTTATAAAGAAACTTAATCATCTACAATTTTGTTATCTGTGAGGGATCTTGGACCCAATCCCTCATGAATACCAAGAAAGGGAGCTACTCAGATAAATAATAGATCAAGTGAAACTAGGCTTAGAAATCGTTCTAAGGGGCTGGAACAGTGGCTCAGTGGTTGGAGTGCTTGCTAGACATGCTTGAGGACCCAGGTTCAAACCCCAGCACCATATATACAACTAAGTGTTGAGAAACAAAGGCCAAATGAAAAAAATAAAGTTGATCCTCTCCCCTCCGCCCCCAACCTCCTGCTCTCTCTTTAAAAGAACTGGTTATCAGAGTAATTTTTGTTTTGGGGGGTGAGGAGGTTCCAGGGAGAGGCACCCAACCATTGAGCAACATCCCCAGGCTACTTTTACTTTTTATTTTGAAACAGGGTCTCACTATGTTGCTTAGGGCCTTCTAAATTACTGAGGCACTCTGAAATTGTGATCCTCCTGAGTCACTGGGATGTGCACCATAGCACCCAGCAGTATAAGAGTTCTTAAGAGATGGACTCTTCTGTTAATGTTGCCAAGTTTTTGTCAATTGCATTGGTAGTACTATCAATATTCTTTCTTCTCTTTATATGAAAAGGAACAGATTGGAAAGAATTAGAAGATGATGGGTAAGTGGAAACTCTAGTTACATATTACTTAATTCATACCACCAAAACATTCAGTAATTCAAAGATATGAATATGAAAGAATTCGAAAAAGAGCACATAAGCAATGTTTACACTCAGCAAGCTCTCCATAGCTTTCACTCATTACTCACTTCTCCCAACTTTAACTCCCAAATCCCTCCCTTTCCCAAAGATAAAGTAATAGTTCTCATCCCTTGTTGCGTATTATAATCACCTGAGGAACTTTCCAAAATGACTGAGGATCCTGAAAAAACTAAGAATCTAATAGTCAACCCAAGTATCCAACTCAAATGATGGATGAGTACTTATCACTCTAAATAGCATTCTACACTATCCAGGCATTCTCGTTTGAATGTATTTCTCTTCTCAGATGTTAGAATTAAATTGATGTTCTTCAACTCTATACATACCCTCCTCCCATATCTTTACTTGGCACCCAAGGAAACTCTTTAAAAACAGCAATCAGATATTACTCTGCTTTGAACCACTATGTGGCTTTCCAGTGTGCAGATTAAATTCAAGTTACAGACCCACACTAGTGTGTGGAAAATTTTTCTTCCATTTAATCATGTAATGCAGTAGACATCAAATTCTCTTTAAACTTCTCTAAAATATAATTACAAAAATATAAATTTATGTAAATATAATTAAGCCTTCCAATCTTGACACTTACTTCATTTTCCTCCTCCTTGCCCTTCATCAAAATCTACTGTGAAAAACAATTCCTTCAGATTTTATAGTATTTCTTATATACATCATGGTTGTAATCAATTCCCTAATGATTATCTATGTTCCTTCTAGTCATTTATGATTGCAAACAATGACACAGAAATCATCATACCTACATGCAGGAAAATTCTTATACCTGCTGTGCTAAAGGCCATGTACACCTTTAAACTTTATGATGTGCTTGTTCTTCCCCCCAGATAAATTATACCATTTTAAAACCCAGTAAGTATGGAGAGTAGCTGGTCTTTGAAGAAGGAATTAGATTGCTAATTTCTTTTTTCAGCTCCCAACACAACATCATAATGATAAAGAACTTAAGAGCTTTCTGAATGAAATGTGAATAATGCAATGTATATAAAGGGTGTCATATTCATAGTTCACAAAATTACCCTGAGGCCATCACTTTCCAAATAAACATCTGAAATACTCAGGTTTGTTTTCCCTGGTCCCCTTACTCCTATTTGAATGCAAACAATTTTTTGGTTTTTTTGTATGAAAACAATTTTTAAGGTTAAGACAGGGTGGTTCACCTAGTAAATAACTCAGTTCTAAGGACAGTTCTTCCAATATGATTTACCTCTTGCAAATTTCAACATTATTTATTTCCTCTTTAAAACTCAAACGGTGCTGGAGTGGTAGCTCAGCACTTACAGTGCTTGCCTGGCATGCAAGAGTACATGGGTTTGAACCCCAGCTCCACGTACACAACAAAGTGTCTGAGCAACGAAAGCTACATAAAAAAAAAAACCTAAATAAAGTTGATTCTGTCTTTCTCTATCACTGTCCCGCCTCTCTTTAAAAAAAAAAAAAAAAAGGTAAGAAAGAAAGAAGAAAGAACATATTAGGTCCCATAATGGCATCTAAAATCATTTTCCAAAAACCATTTCTATCATCAACATTGTCATCCACCACTTGCCTTAATTTTAACTCATGTATGGTTCAATTCAATTATCAACAAACTTGATGTATTCTAAGTTGGACTGGGGAAAGAGAGGTAAGGAGAGGAGAATTATAGAGAACTAAAATCAGGAGCATTAGCAAAAGTTGATACAGCTAAAAGAATAGATACTTGGATATTCTAACGGTGAAGAATTTGGTAACTCATGTAAAATCATAAACAAATTAAACATCTATTAATTGTAACAGCTTCATTTCTCAAGAGTTAAGTGACTAAATCTGACCACACAGCTACTTAAATAGCAGAACTGGGATTCAATAACAGTCCATTATTTTAAAGTTGGCAGTTAACATTACTGAGTCTTAGCTTCCTCATATAAAATGTGAATAATAGCATCTACTTTACTAATGAACTATGTGGTAAAAACTCCACATTAGTTTTTGTTCCATCTCTAGGTACCGTTAGAAATAAAATTGTCACAAATACCAAGCTACAGTTAGAAAATTAAACATGTCAGAAATACCAAGTACAGTAAGAAAATCAAACACGTGCTGGGAAGTGGATGAACAAAGCAAAATTTACTTCTTCTGAAGGTTGCACTCACCAAAGGAACCCAGAGAGCAAGCATACCTGGGTGGACAATCCCCTAACATTTATCCCTAACAAAGCACTGCCCCCCTCTGACTGGAGGAACTTTGCTTACAATCCCTGTGACTGGTTAATTAAAAATTGGGGTGGGTTCAGAAAAGGCCTACATTTGAAATTGGATAACTGTCATAGAATTTATTTTTTGAAAATTGCTTCTTTTTGACCACATGGTTCCCTAAGTTAAGATGGCTTCATTAAACCAGTGCATTTTAGGTTGCAGTACACTTGCCTGTTTTGTATTACAGGTTTAACTTTGATAGAAAACGTTAAGTCTGGGGTTGGGGATTTAGCTCAGTGGCAAGGAAGTCAAACTATCCCTTTTTTTGCTGACAATATGATCCTATATCTGGAAGATCAAAAAAAATTCACCAGAAAACTGCTTGAGCTTATAAACAGATTTTGTAAAGTGGCTGGCTGCAATCAATACCCATAAATCAATAGCTTTCCTATACACTAACAATAATAAGGCAGAAGAAGAAATCAGTCCCATTCACAATATCCTTGAAAAGTACAAAATACTTGGGAATTAATCAAATCAAGAAATCAGTCCCATTCACAATATCCTTGAAAAGTATAAAATACTTGGGAATTAATCTAAGAAGGGAAAGTAAAGACCTCTACAAGGAAAATTATTGGACACTGTAGAATGAAATCCAAGATGACCTGAGAAGATGGAAAGATGTTCCATGCTCTTGGTTAGGCAGAACGTAATTAAAATGGCCATTCTGCCAAAAGCACTATACAGACTCAAAGCAATCCCCATCAAGATACCAATGTCATTCGTTACAGATATAGAAAAAGCAATTATCAAATTCATTTGCAACAGTAAGAAAACCAGAACAGCCAAAACATGCTAAGCAAGAACAATGAAAACAGGTGGTTTCACAATACCAGATCTAAAACTACACCATAGCGCTGTACTAACAAAAACAACATGGTACTGGTATCAAAATAGGAATGAAGACCAATGGAACAAAATAGAAGACTCTGAAACAAACCTACAAATCTTTAAACATCTGATCTTTGACAAAGGGGGTCAAAATATAACATGGAGAAATGGCAGCCTATTCAACAAATGGTGCTGGACAAACTGGACAACCACTTGCAGAAAGTTGAAATTAGATCCTTGTCTCTCACCTTGCACAAAAATCAAACAAAAATTGATCAAGGAACTAGGAATTAAACCAGCTACCACACAAATGCTACAAGAAAAATTATGACCAATACTCCAACATTTGGGAGTAGGCAAAGATTTTCTTGACAAGTCTCCTAAAGTGAAAGAATTAAAGTAAAAAATCAATGAGTGGGATGCCATTAAGCTAAAAAGCTTTTTTGCACAGCAAAGGAACTGGTCAAAATTGTCAAGAGACTTCCTACAGAATCGGAGAAAATCCAAACAATCCAGTCAATAAATGGGCCAAAGAGCTAAACAGAAACTTCTCAACAGGGGCTGGAGCAGTGGCTCGGCAGTTATAGCATTTGCCCGGCAAGCATGAGTATGTGACTTCAAACCCCAGCACTACATACATAATGAAGTCTTGGAGCAATGAAAGCCACATGAAAAACTAAATGAAAAAATTGTTTCTCTCTTTTCTCTCTCTGTCCCTCTCCTTAAAAAAAAAAAAGAAAGAAAGAAAGAAAGAAAAGAAAAAACTTCTCGACAGAGGAAATTGAGCAGGCCAACCAATGAATACATGAAAAAGTATTCTTAGTCACTAGTACTCAGAGAAACACAAATCAAAACTACATAAAGATTTCACCTCACTCCAGTCAGATTGGCAAAAATGAAGAAAATAAACAATAACAGATGCTGGAGGGGTTGTGGGGAGATAGGAATATAGCACACTGTTGGTGGAACTGCAAACTGGTGTACTACAGCCCCTATGGAAAGCAGTGTAGAGAATCCTCAAAAAATTAGGGTGGATCCACCATATGATCTAACTATCCCTCTCCTGGGTATTTTTCCAGAGGAGTTAGAATCAGCACATTACAGCGACACAGCAAAATCTATGTTCATAGCAGCTCAATTTATGATAGCTAAATTATGGAACCAATCAAGATGCCCCTCACTGGATAAATGGATCGAAAAACTTTGGTTTATATATACAATGAAGTTCTATTCAGCAATTAGAAACAATGAAATTGCAGCCTTTGAAGATAAATAGATGGCGATGGAAGAAATCACGCTGAGCAAAATTAGCCAAACCCAGAGAGTCAAGGGTTGAATGTTTTCACTCATTCGTGGAGGTTGGAGCTAAACCCAGGCCTGCTAGAAACGTAGTTAATCTCATCTATTAGACCCAACAAAGGCATAACAACACATAATCTATGGCAAACATAGATATGTGTAAGGAAGGAGGAGGAAGGAAGCAGGTGGGGGAGGGGAAAGTGAGAGAGAATAGGGAGGGTTCTAGGGGGTAATTCTGATTTAAGAATATATTCGTATCATGGGGCTGGAGCACTGGCTCAGCAATCAGGATGTTTGCCTGGCACGTCCAAGTATGGGAGTTCAAACTCTAGCACCACGTACACAATGAAATCTTAGCAACAAAGGCCACATGAAAAACTAAATAAAATTAATTTTAAAAAAAGAATATATGCATATCATAGTTACTTTATATGCATTTTTGATTGCACAATAACTAAATTTCTTAATTAAAAAAGAAAAGAAAAGAATATTCTAATTTTGGAAAAAAGATATACAGATGGCAAATAAGGACATGAAAAAATGGTCACCCCATCATTTGTCATCAGGGAACTGTAAATTAAAACAATGAGATCTCACAACACACCTATTACAATGGCTACAATCCAAAAACGGACAATACCAAATGCTGATGAGGACAGACAGCAATAAAAACTCTCATTCACTGCTGATAGGAAGGCAAACATGGGTCAGCCAATGTAGAAGACATTTTTGCAGTTATGTTACAAGGTTAAACATAATCTATCCATTCAATCTAGCAATCATGCTCAGTCCTTACCCATTTCATTCAAACACCTATGTCCATGCTAAAATTTGCAGATATTTATAGCAGGTTTTATCACAATTGCCAAAACTGTAAGCAGCCCAAATGCCCTTCTGTAAGAGTGGTTAAACTGTGTCACACTATACAATGGAATATTGTGTTCAGTGATAAAAAGACACGAGCAAGTCACAAAAACACATGAATACTTAACTAAATATTGCTAAGTGAAAAGACAACATACTATATGATTCCAAATATATGACATTCTGACAAAACTAAGAATAAATGATTAGCAGTTGCCAAGGGTGAGACAAGAAGAAAAGAGATTACTGAGGATACTTCCAAGAAAATTGAAAACACATGTTCACATAAAAAAAACCCTTGTACATCTACGTTCACAGCAACATAACAAACATGTTTGTCTATTCATAATAAACAAAAAGTAAAAAAACTCACATGTTCATCAACTCACAAATGGTAAACAAAGAGTGGCTGATAACCAGGTATGGTGGCATATACCTATAATCCCGACAACTTGGGAGGCTGAGGCAGGAAGGCCACAAGTTCAAGGCATTCTGGACAACTTAGCAAGACTGTCTCAAAATTTTTTAAAAGGGGGAGAATGAGGGCTGGAGAGGTGCCTCAGAGGTTACGGCGTTTGCCTGGCATGTGCGAGTATGAGAGTTCGAACCCCAGCACCACATACACAATGAAGTCTCAAAGCACAAAAGCTACACGAAAAACTAAATAAAAAATGTTTTTCTTTCTTTCTCTCTCTCTCACTGTCCCTCTCTCTTTAAAAAAAAAAGGGGGGGGGGTTTGGGGAATGGGGAGGTAGTTTAGTAGCAGAGCACCCCTGATTTCAATACCAAATCCTGCAAAACAAAACTAAAAATAAATAAAAATAAGAGTGGGGAACGATCATTCACATGCTATGCAGAGAATGGACTAGGAAGAGGGCAAGTCAAGAAACTGATGCAATGAAGTAAAAGAATGGCAGCTTTGACTAGTGAAGATGGAAAGACAGATTCCAGACATTTGTATGTAGAATCAGCAGAACTTACTATACTGGATTTCACTTGTAGAGAGCAGTAAGAAGAAAAATCAAAGTTGACACCTAGGTTTTTGGTATTAACTAAGTGGGTCATTTAATGAGATGGGTGTGGGAAGATGGATTTGGGGCATATTAACTTGCAGTATCTGTTAAACATCCAAATGAAAGTTAGGTAGGTAGTTGTTTATACTAATCTCAAGTTAAAGGAATGATCAGGAAGAAGGTAACTAACAATGTATCCTGAATTGTTAGCACACTGCCAAAAAATAAGCTAGTATATTATCAAAACAACAAGTATTTTATAAACTGTGAGAAGTTTTTCAGTGAAGAATTTATGGTTAAGCCTAGGATTTTCCAAGCATCTTCAGTCATGGAAACGTCTATGCATTTTAGCATAATGCTCTTCAACACATGTTAGTAAACTCTCCACTAGTATATTAAAGTGTTGTATTTGTGCTGCCTCTCAATTTAAAGTATGTTCACAAAACTTCAAATTTTATTAAGTGTAACTAGTCATTTTGTATAAAAATAGGTGTATGGTTATTTGATTCAGTATTTAATACCCCATAAATTTTTATTCTAATTATTAAAAAATAATATAGTATTTCACAAGCAAAGACCAATTAATTTATACATCTGTGAGATTAGCTGAGGCATTAACTCAGCTAACAATGAAGTAATAACCCATAATCAAAAACCCTCTGAGCTTGAGTTGTAGAGTCTCTGCTGCATTAAATCTAGTATTTTAGTCAGTAAATAGGTACTGAAACCACAGAAGATTTTAGGAAGTATGCACAATAGAATAATTGGGTGATTTCCATTCAACAATTCCATTTTCAGAATTCTAAAAAGGCTGGACTGATAAGAGAAGGAATGAAAAATTATATATGCAAAGTTTAGCATGAGCTTCAACCTGGCAAATGAGTTCATAATTGTTTCAAATATACCAGTATTTCAATCAAGAAAAACTTAGGGAACCTAAACAGCACTTCTTTTATAAAATTTTCCTAACTTTCTATGGAAAACTGTTCATTCCTTCTTGTCTGCCACTGTTTTTAAGGCATCAATAATACCTTATGTAAGTATTTGTGTGTTCTTTTAGATAGGTCTTTAAGATTAAAGGCTGTGGCCCTTTTGTTTTTGTAAATCCACCCGCTGTTTGATATGACATTTGGGATATACCAAAAGAAAGGGCAAAGCATTTGAACTAAAGACCCAGTCTTAGGGCTAGAGATGTAGCTCAGTGTTGGAGTGCTTGCCAGGCATGCATGAGGACCCAGGTTTGAACCCCAGCACTACACACAAGTGTTGGGGGGGAAAAAAGATGAAAAAGTAAATAAAACTGATTCTCTCTCTTCCAAAAAAAAAAGACCCAGCTTTAGATTCTAACTTTATAATTTACTGGCTGTGAAATCTCAGACAAATTATATAATTGTCCCTACGCTTACAACTAAATAACTGGGGATGATCACTAATTTTGCAGAAATACTGTGACAAAGAGTGAATACATTTAAAGCACCTTTGTGGCTGAAGCCGTGGCTCAGTGGTTAGGGCGCTTGCCTGGCATATGTGAGGACACAGGGTTCAAGCACAAGCACCACATATACAATGAAGTGTCAGAGCAATGAATGCCACATGAGAAACTAATAATAAAATTGGTTCTCTCCCTCTCTACCCCTCTTCCCCACCTCCTCTCTCCCATGGCCCCTCTCAAAAAAAAAAAAAAAAATAGTACTTCCTCCATGTCCTCAAGCTTATTTGTTTACATATCTGTCCCTCTCCCATCCCCTCTCCCGTTTCTCTCCCTCCCTTGCTAGATTTTGAGTTACAAATCATATTTTAAACAATCTTGAATCCCCAGTACCTAACAAAGAAACTGGAACATAAAATGTTTATTACCTTAAAAAGTGATATGTAAAGGGATGAAAAATCTTATTACAAGGAGATTTTATTCCCAACATTAAAAGGATCGACCTAGTATCTTTATTTTACTCAGTACAGACACATCTAAAAGATTTTAACTATAACAAAAGATTTTAACTATAACACAGTGAGCGGTATTTCCTAATCCTAACGCAAAAATTTAATTTTCAATCTTAGACCTTTTACATTTCTGCCCTATTTAAAACTTTTGCAAAAAAAAAGAAACTGGTTAACCAAAGCAAGTCATCTCAATAATTTTTTTCAAGGCCCATAAAGATTATAAGCAATTTTAAGCAAATCTCTTCCTCCCCTTGAGTGTAAATACAAGGAGCATGGGGGGTAGTGAGGAGGGAAGATTTTAAATTTTAAGAACTAAATAAGTTGAAGTATCCTCTCACATATAAAGTAACTTAGCCATATTTTTAAAGTGTGCTTAAATAAAAGGATTACTTTTCTTCCCCTCAAAATAAGAGAGTATAATTTGCCCTGAAGAACAAACGAAAACTGCAAACCATTAATAAGGATGTAATAAAAGATCAAGGCTGCAGCAATATTGGAAGTACTGGAACAATCTTTACATCAGATATAGTTCTCAAATTAACTCTAGAAAAAATATTCACCTAGCTGGATACAGTGGTCTATGCCTATAATCCCAGCAGCTCAGGAGGCTGAGGCAAGAGAATAACAAGTTTGAGGCCAGCTTTAGCAACTTAGGCAGGCCCTAGGCAACTCAGCAAGACCCTGTCTCAAAATAGAAAATAAAAAGGGCAGGGGATGTGGTTCAGTGATAAAGTGCCCCTGGGTTCAATTCCCTATAACCAAAAATAATAATAATCAACTATAATTCCTGCTAGTTAGCATTTTGCCTACAAATATGAAGAGTACAATACGTATTCAATGTATTTAACAACACTGCAGTTTTGTAGTCTAAATGCTTTGAAATTAAAATTATTATAGTAAGTCAACACAGTTGGGCTAGAGCAGTGGCTAAGCAATTGGAGCACTTGCCTGGCATGCGCCAGGACCCAGATTCAAACCCCAGCACCACATATACAACTAAGTGTCAGAGAAATAAAGGCCAGATAGAAAAATAAATAAAACTGATTCCCTCTATCTCTCTCTCTCCCACTTTCTTAAAAAAGAAAATAAAATAGGTCAGCATAATAGAAAACACATACAGAGTTAAAATCACATGAAGTCTATTCCACCATCTCATATAATTTTAACTAAAATTTCTTTTTCCATCAGATAATCTAGTCTTCCTTAGAGAATCAATTCAGGGGTCATTTCCTCAGGAAGCTTCCCTGATATCCTAAGATGAGTTAAGGATGTCTACTACTCTATGTTCACACAGGACACTTTCATGCATCTATTTTATAATGCACCATGAATTTCTCAAAATCAAGAACTGTTTCTAAAGCATCACTGTCATCTCCAGAACTAGCATAAGACCTAGGTCAGAAAAGATACTATTTTTCAGCTTATACAAATAAGGCTAATAACATATAACAGTAGCACAGTATATAGCATACATACATAGTAATACACATTTTTGTTTTAAACTAAATTTCAATAGTACAACTGAAACAAATGGAAACCAAATGCAAGACTACAAACTGGATTTACCTTGACATTAACAGCTTATATTCACAAAACTCTTAATAGCAGGATATTAGAAAGGGGCACAAGAAGGAATCCTCATGATCTGTTCCCATAGTCCTATGTCTTCACAGAAATTTAAAAAGTATCCAGGCATGGCGGTGCGCACCTGTAATCCCAGCGAATTAGGTGGCTGAGGCAAGTCAGCTTCAGCAACTTAGTGAGACCCTGTCTCAAAATTTAAAAAAGGGCTGTGGTATGTAGCCCAATGGAAGGGCACCCCTTGGTTCAATACCCAGTACTGTCAAAATAAAAAAATAAGAAGCAAGCCAACAGCAAATGATTTAAGAGAGCGCTTGCTCACATGTGCACACACTCTCTTTCTCCACACACATATATATACACACACACACACATCTATCACAGTTCCTCCTTGAAGAATATAGTATTCTGGATATTTGGCTAAGGGAAATATCTTGTTGGGTATATATTTAGTTTAGGTTCAACTGGACACATGTAGTATACAGTAACTTCCACATATGATTAGATCATTGCTAGTCTGAGTGCATGAATAGTTTCCAGGAATATTCCTACTATACAGTGTGCTGCCTTATAACAGTAACACTAAGGTGCAGGACCAGAGTCATATAGACACAAGCTAGACAGGGTAATGGCACAGAAGAATGTAGATAAAATGCACTTCATATATGGAAAGACTTTAGTAGGGAGTTTCTTAAATTTGACAAAAATCTTAAAAAGTTGCATGATATCACTAATAACATGAATTTCAAACATTCCTAAGCTATCAATAGTAATAACACATTTTGATCTGCCATGCTAAAGGAAAAAGTATATCGTTTCTCTATTCTTTCTACAGAAAATAGCAATTCTATTATTTTACTAAATCACACATGAAGTAGTAGTTTAAAAGGATGCTGTCAAAAAGATTTTAAAAAGTTATTAGGTATCTCAGGCAGTTGACTAATGTTATATTTATATATTTGGTGATATTTACTGATTTTATCAGCTAGAAGTTTGAAACTTGTGATTTTCTCATTATAAATATTCATTTTCCTAATTTTTATAATTTTTATTAGTTTTCTCAGATGGCCTCCCAAATCTGGATTAGTCTCTTTATCAATTTGAAGGCTCACTATTGGTACTCACAGAGGGGAACCTAGCGCTTGATATAACTGATATTTCCAATTTTCATCACATAAATCTGCTTAGATATATTCTCAGCAAAAAAAATGACTTTGGCCATCTTTTATAGTAATAACCACACCTTTCTCTATGGTTATAGTCTTCTATCACTATATTTACCAAACAATGAGAATTGTATGTTAACCTTAACAGTCTCTCCTATTGCTGTTTGCAATTTAGGGAAAAGTCCTAAATGTTTACATGAGTATTTCTTCAGAAGCTACTTTGTAATGTAATAAATGATCAGTAATTGTTGATTTTGAAAAGTTACATTGAACTACTCTATTTTTAGGAAAGTTCATTAAAGCTATTTCACTTATTATCTTATATCAGTATTTACTCATCACTGTAAGCAGAAATAGAGTGAACTGTAATAACTCTCAGGAGTCAGGCACAGTGGCACACTCCTATAATTCCAGTCACTTGGTAGACTGAGACAGAAGGATCAGAAATTTAAGACCAGCCTAGAAAATTAATTTAGCAAGACCTTGTCTTAAAACAAAAATAAGAGGGCTGGAGTGGTGGTTCAGCAGTTATAGCACTTGCCTGGCATGCACGAGGACTCAGGTTCAAACCCCAGCACCATATACACATCTAAGTGTCGGAGAAACAAAGGCCTGATGAATAAATACAGTTGGTTCTCTCTCTCTTACACTCTCCCTCTATTTTTTTCTAAGAGAGCGAGGGACAGTGAGAGAAATAGAGAATCAATTTTATTTAGTTTTTCAATTTTTATTTAGTTTAGGCTTTCACGCTTTCATTGTTCTACTCTTCATTACATACATGGTGCTGGGGTTGGAACACATGTCCTTGCACATGCCAGGCAAATGCCATAACCACCAAGCCACCACACAGGGAGGGAGGGAAGAAGGGAAGGAGGGAAGGAAGGAATGAAGTAAGGAAGGAAGGGAGGAAGGGAGAAGGAGGGAGGAAGGGAGGAAGGAAGGGAGGGAGGGAGGGAGGGAGGGAGGGAGGGAGGAAGGAAGGAAGGAAGGAAGGAAGGAAGGAAGGAAGGAAAAGGAAAAAATCATAATGTCCTAAGGATAAAAAGAATAAAAGAGGGGCTGGAACAGTGGCTCAGTGGTTATAGCTGAGTCAGAGCAATGAAGGCCACATGAAAAACTAATTAAAATTGATTATCTCTTTCTCTCTCTCTCACTATCCACCTCTAAGGGAAAAGAAGGAGAAGCATCAGTTAAAAACTAGGTGTGGTGTTGCACACCTATAATCCTACCTACCCAAGGAAGCTGAAACAGAAGGATTACAAGTTTGGGGCCAGCCTGGCTAACTCAGCAAGACACTGTCTCAAAATAAAATAAAGATGTCTGAATATAGCTCAGCAGTAGAGCACTTGCCTAGCATATGCAAAGGTCCTGGGTTCAAATCCCATTACCACCAAAAAAAAGCAACTGCAGCATAAGCAATTACATGCCTGGACACACTGATACATACACAACAGGGATCTATACCATCCTTACCCTGAGAAAGACTAGTGCCTGAAGGTTTATTCTGTGGAGAGGGCAAAACAGTGTCTCTTGTTTGGGAGACACAGGTACAATTGCAGCCAAGGCACACACACCACACATAAACACCGGGTGACAAGTTTGAATAATCAACGGTGAGACCACTCTTATTTTCCCCAATCAGGATCCCAAAACTGTACAGCCAGGATAACCACCTCCACACAAAGAGCAGAAAAACTTTTTCTGGCAAATCTGACCACACCAAAAGTAAAACCTTGGAAAGATATTTATACCAGGAGTTCTGCAAGGAAACAGCTTAACCATATTGCCCTTCAGCAAAGCCCACGTCAACATATCTTCCACACACATACGTGCAGAGATCCAGTTGGCTTTTTCATTATCCTGCTTGTAAATAAAAGCAGAAAGCAGACTGCCAGATACCTGAAGGAAGCCTCTAACAAGAGATCACCTATCTTAAAAGAATAAAGCATCTTGGAGGACAAACTATGCTGAGTTAAAAAGTAAAATAATAATATCCTTAGCAATAAAAAAATTAATTCAAATAGGACGCTTTAAATTTTTTTAAAATGGTAGTAGAAATGAAAAAATATAAGGAATAGAAAATAAAATTGAGGGGCTGGAGCAGTAGCTCGGCAGATATGGCACTTGTGCAGCATGTGAGAGAGTACGCGAGTTCAAATCCCAGCACCACGTACACAAATGATATCTTGAAGAGGTGAAGGTTACGTAAAAAACTAAATAAAAATTGTTTCTCTCTTTCTCTCTCTCTCTCTCTCACTGTCCCCCTCTCTTAAAAAAAAGAAAAAAAATATAAAACATAAAAGCAAAACGGTAGAAACGATAGACAAAAAACTAAAGAACTAGTCTAAGATATTCAATACCTAAGTTATAAGGAATCTAGAAAGACAGAATAGAGAAAAAAAATTTGTATATAAAAGAAATAAATCTGTAATTTTCCTAGAACTGAAAATGTTCTTTAGCCTCAAAGAGAATCCACCAAACACAGTAGATGAAAATAGGACCATACCAGAAAATGCCATTATGAAATTTCAAGAAATGCATGCAAAGATCTTTAAATTAAATTAAAACCAAAAAAGTTTCATACAGGATCAGGAATCAGAAAGGCATCTGGAATTCTCAACAACAAACAGAATTTAGACTCCAAATAAAACTGAATCCTATTGGAAAATTATTTCCAATCTAGAATTCTAATTGCCTTTGACATAATTAAGTATAGAAAATATATTTTTATATAAAGTCTCAAAATATTTATAATCTATATATATTTTTTTTTTAATTTCTGAAGAGATTTTAGAGGATCTGCCCCACCAAAAGGAGTAAACCAAGACAGAATACATGGGATCCAAGAAACAAGAAATCTAACTCAAGAACAATGCAAGGGAAAATTCCTAGGATGAAGGTAAAGGGAAATATCAAAACTGACAGTGATGCAGTAGGACTACATAATATTAACCAACAATATTAACCAATACCGACTGAAGCAGACCAGAAAGTTCAGAGACATGTTCAAGAAGATAAAGTGAAAGAATCTCAATGTATTTGAAGGTTAACTGGTGCAAGTGTTTGGGTATGACCACATAGAAAAGTTGTTCAGAAAAGGAAAAATAAAATTACAACATAGAACTTAGTTCAACTGTCCAGTGTTTATTTAGTACTAAGTATACTGAGAAAGGTGGTAGGAAGGGTAGTATGTATGAACGTGGGATTTGGTGGTGAGAAGGAGGTGAAATCCTCTTCTTTCACAATAAAAATTCAATAGTTAATGCCCCAAAATGAGTAAATCAAGAAGTAACATTGTAAACATGTTATAAATATGAAATTAAACATCAAACCAATAAAGCAGAAGAGTTCAAAGTGGCTGAATCTAGGAAACAGAAAGAGGTGTTGTTGTTTATCCAAAGCCTTATAGAACTGTTTATCAATTAAACCATGTAATATGTAACTCTGACAAAAACAACTTTAAAAATCTTAAAATTTAAGATTTAATTTTAAAATTTAATTTAAATTTTAATTTACTTTAAAAAATCTTGAATGCTTAATCAAGTTACCAGGTATGGTAGCACACACCTGTACTCACAGCTATTCAGGAGGCTGATGCAAGATTATCTGAAGTTCAGGCCAGCCTGGGTAACTTAGATCCTTAATATAAAAAGAGGAGCTAGAAGGATAGCTCCACGATAAAACACCCCTGGGTTCAATCCCCATTATGGGGGGGCGGGGCAGACAAGACACACCATGTATTGCTATGTTGCTATTATTTAACGCAAACATTATTTCATGACCAAAAAAAAAGCTGATTTTCGCAGTTTGGTAACCTAAATTACAATATCTGATTAATCTAGAAGTTATGTGACTTTAGGTAAGCTACTTAATGGTTCTGATTGCAAAGAAGAAAAATTCTATCATTTATCGCAGGATGGTTCTGAAAATTAAATGACACAGAAATACAGAGCACTACTAGTGCACTATAAGTGCTCAATAACTAATACCATATCTTTTATCCTTAGTAACTAGCAGCCTTTTCCACAGACAAGCTGAGTTACAACTACCTATTGCACTTTTTTTTTTTTTAAGAGAGAAGGTCAGTGAGATAATCAGTTTTTATTTAGTTTTTCATATGGCTTTCCTTGCTCTGACACTTAGTTGTGTACATGGGTGCTGGGGTTTGAACCTGTGTACTTGCACATGCCAGGCAAGTGCTGTAACCGCTAAGCCACCAAGCCACCACTACAGCCCCACCTACCGTACTGCACATTTTAAATAAGCAACTGCAAAAAGAGTAAAAGAAAATCTGATGTCACAAAATAAAAGATACTTGAAATTCTTGGTAATCAATTTTTAGCCTGTTAAAACGTTTCTATAACTAGGGGCTGGAACGGTGGCTCGGCAGTTATGGCGCTTGCCTGGCATGCACAAAGTACGCAAGTTCAAACCCCAGAACCCACGTACACAATGAAGTGCTGGAGGAATGAAAAGTCACATGAAAAGCTAAATAAAGATTGCTTCTCTCTCTCACTGTCTCCTCTTTCTTTAAAAAAAAAAAAAGTTTATATAACTGACAAAACGTAGCCTTGGAAATCATGGGATCCCATAGCTTCAACTGATTGATCTAAAAACAAAAAGGTTGGGGGCCAGAGCAGTGGCTCAGGGGTTATTGCCAGGTGAAAAATTAAAGTTGTTTCTCTCTCACACTGTCCCTCTTTCTTTAAAACATAAAACAAAACAAAAAAAAAAAAAACCCCAAAAAAACAAAAAAACAAAAAGGTTGGACTACAATCTTTTGAAATTCCAAAAATGACTAAATTATTTATCCAGAAATTTGGTCACAATTTTTACCAATTCCACAAGTCGCCATAAATCACCTAAAATTAGGAACCTAATTTTAGGACTAGGTTACCAAATTATAACCATTGTTTTATGAATAAGAGGCACAAAGTACAATGATTTTGCAATAAATCTATACTGACCTAAATCTATACCTAAATTCTAAGTTCTATTTCTTTAAGCCTGACTTATAGGAGGCCTACCCAAGTTCCAGAGACGAGAACTGCACATCATCAGGAAGAGGAGAACTGCATGAATCAGGAGGATTACAAGTTCCAAGTCAGCCTGAGCAACTTAGAGATCCTGTAGCAAAATAAAAAAATAAAAAGGGCTGGGTTGTAGCTCAGTGGTAGAGCTCCCAAGCATTTAATCCCCAGTACTGCAAATAAATAAATAAATAAAGCTTAATTTAATTTTTTTTTCTTTAAGGAACAGGGACTGGAGGTATCTAAATGATAGAAAGTGTGCTTAGGACGCTCAAGGTCCTGGGTTCAATGCCCAACATATATATATGCACACATAAGTTTAAAAAAAATTAAAAGGAATAAATTCAGGGCTAGGGTTGTAACTTAGAGGTAAAGCACTTGCCCAGCATGTGTGAGGCACTAGGTTCAATCCTCAGGACCACATAAAATAAATAAAATAAAAGGTATTGTGTTCATCCACAACAACAAAAACATAGATTTCTAAAAGAACAAATTTATGAGGCTAGTTGGGTTTTGCACATATTTGCTGATAAAAAGGTAAAAAGTATTCTGAGTTGTCCTAACATAAAACTTATACTTATAGCTCAAAAACAACACCCCATAAATGTATACTCTTCACATGCAACAGCAATTGGACACCACAGTTTACTTGTACTTTCAGGAGTTACTCGAAGAAGGAAAAAATAACTCTCCGATCTAAAATAATTCAGAAAGAAAAAAACTCTGGCATAGCTTTCTAATAAGACCCTATGAGAAAAGTAACACATTCAAGGGCAATAGGTGAAAAAGTTTTAACTCTGCCCAGGCTGGCGATGTGTCTCAGTGGTTAAGGGCCCCCGGTTTCTACCCCTGGTGCCCACAAAACATAAAATAAAATAAAATAAAATAAAATAAAATAAAAGCTTCATTCCAAATTTCAACATATATTTTCTTCTTTTAAAACAGAAGAAGGGGTGTTAGAACAGTGGCTCTGTGGCTATGGTGCTTGCCTAGCATGCACAAGGATGCAGGTTCAAACCCAAGCACCACATATATAAGAAGTGTTGGAACAAAGAAAGTCACATGAAAAACTAAATAAAATTGATTCTTTCCCTCTTTCACCATCCCTCTCTCAAAAAAAAAAGGGGGGGGCTAGGAATAGAGCTGAGTGGTAAATTGCCCCTGGGTTCAACCTGATAGATACAGAAGACTGCCAAAGGCCAGTCAGGCAGCAACACCCCATACACACACACACCACTAGTTTACAGGCCCTTTTACATTGAAGGTCACAGACTGGAAGTTCACAGACACACTTGATCGGAACCTAGTGTCTCAGGCCCTTATCAGAGGATCCCTACTCTACTAAAATAAACAGCTTAACCAGAAAATTCCTGTGGTGACCACCCTCCCCCGCCCCCCACCCAATTCAGTCCATAAAAGACCACCTATCCAAAAGCCAGATGGCCATTTTCTGCTTAGACAGTGTATCCCTTCAACTATTTCAATAAATCTCCTTGATCGGTTGAGGTCTGAATCCTTTCTTTCTGCCTCCCTCTCTTTTCCAGCCTCTCTTCCTATCACAATCCAAAGGTACAAAGGAAGGAAGGAAGGTTGGTTCTTTACAAGGTCTCTATGAAACTGTTATAAAGGCCCAATAAATTAGTGTTTCAAATCTTTCTATGCATAGTAATCAACTTTTTGTATTTTTCCTAAAATCTTTGTAAGGGAAAATTAGATTAGGATTAGAGAAACCACTTATCCCCCAACAACTCCTACCATGAAAAAACTTGAAAATATTACTGATTTGTTTAAAAAATTGCTTTTTGTTACAGAATATGTAATTTATACTAGCCACTACACTGTAGCAATTAAAAACAAACAGTTTAAGGGCTAGGAATGTAGTCCTGTGGTTAAGCACTTGCCTAGCATGTGCGAGGTTTTAGGTTCCATCCCCAGCATAACAATTAAAAAAAAATATATATATATATAAAGTAAAAAACAGTCTTTGCAACTGTCCCATCTTCGTAGGAGTCATATCATGATGGAGATCACATTATCTTTTCAAAAAAGGATATAACAAGGACTATGAAAGGCACTGAAATTTTATCTAATAAACTATGAAGGGGCACAGACCAGGGGAAAAGAATTGGATCCTGAACTAAAGAAATGGGAGTGGGGGCTGGAGCGGTGGCTCAGCTGTTTCAGCGCTTGCCTGGCAAGCACGAGGACCAGGGTTCAAACCCCAGCACCACGTACACAACTAAGTGTTGGAGCAACTAAGGCCATGTGAAAAACTAAATAAAGTTGTTTCTTTCTTTCTCTGTCTCTCTCACTGTCCCTCTCTCTTTAAAAAAAAATAAAAAATAAATAAAAAAAGAAAAAAAAAGAAATGGGAGTAGGTAGAAGAGCTGTCTAGCTAGAACAACAGGAAAAGCATTTACAAAGGCTGAGGGACTTTGGAGAAATTCAAGTTGAAAGAAACGCAAATAAAACAGCTCAATAGTATCAAGCAGATAAGTTGTGGTAGAAGGCACAAATGAGTTTGCTGGAGTAGTAAGCAAACAATATCTGCTGGAGGCCCTCTCCACCCAGGAGTTTGGACAACCACTTCAAGCCCATTCCAGTCTCTACCTGAAAAGCCCAATGAATGCCTTAAAAGAGGGTGGGTCAAAGAATTCCAGCCAAGACCTTGCCTTATTAAAAACTCAATGCTAGGGGCAGAGGCATCGACTCCGGGTTGGGGCGCTTCCCTGGGATGTGCAAGAACCCAGGTACAAAACCTGGTACCACATACACAACTAAGTGTTGGAGAAACAAAGGCCAGATGAAAAAATAAAATTATTTCTCTTTAACTCTCTTAAAATAACACAAAACAACAATAACAAACCTCAATGCTAGAGTTAAGAAGTCCCTCCTGCTGTGACTAAGGGAAGGTACTACACGCATTTTATGACTGTTATCAATATTGGCTGAAACTATTTCACACCTACATTCCATCCAGAAGTCTGTATATTGAATGCAACATTAAGGATCTTTAATTATCAAAGGTAAACTTGGAACTAATGAATTAAAAACAACTACTAAAAACAGTTCTTCAGGGTTGGGGTGGGGATTGAGCTCAGTGGCAGAGCACTTGCCTAGCAAAGGCCCCGAGTTGGATCCTCAGCCCTGAGGAAAAAAAAAAAAACAGTTCTTCAGGAGCTGGCGCAGTGTCTAAGCAGTTGCAGCACTTGCCTGGCATGTGCCAGGACCTGGGTTCAAACTCCAGCACCACATACACAACTAAGTGTCAGAGCAACAAAAACCAGGTGAAAACCTACGTAAAATTGATTCTTTCTCTCTGGGTTCCTCTCCTTAAAAAAAAAAAACAAAAAAAAAAAAAACACCAACCAACAACAACAACAGTTGGTCCACATAACATGGTATTCTTCAACTTTAAGATCCCTAAGGACAGAGACCACATCTAATTTATTTCTGAAGTCCTACTTTTCCCCCACCACCACTAATACTAGCACTTCACTTTACATACAGGTGTCCAATAAATGTTTCATGCATTATACAATAATGCCATGTGTTGATAACATAATTAAAAAAATTTTTGGTATGTGGAAAAAGTTCACATACTGAGTTTGGGAATTTCACAAGCAAAGATCATGACAGTGTTCATGCAGGACTCTGTAGTTTATGAAATGCTTCCACATTCTGTCATTCAATTTTCACATTAACCTAATGGAGTAAACATTCCTTTCAACCACTAGACAGAAGAAACGAAGGCTAAGAAATTATTTTATCTCCCCAAGGTCACATGGTTAGTGACAAGCCAAAGACTCTGAAACCCACATCTCCTCACTCATGAGACACTGTTATGTCTATGACAACCTTCAGTTAATTAAAAAACACATAAATAATTTGGGTATGGTGGCATGTGCCTGTATTCCTAAGGACTCGGGGACCTGATGCAGAAAAATCTAAGTTCAAGTACAGCCTCAACAACTTAGCAAGACCCTAAGCAAATTACCAAGAACCTGTTTCAAAATAAAAAATAAGGAGGGCTGGAGCAGTGACTCAGTAGTTAAGGTGCTCGCCTGGCACATGCAAGGATACAGGATCAAACCACATACACAACGTAGTATTGGAGCAAAAAAGCTACATGAAAAAAACTAAATAAAAACTGATTCTCTCTCACTCTCAAAAAATAAGTAAAAAACAAGAAGGGCTACAGATGTGGCTCAGTGGTTAAGTGCCTCTGGGTTCAATTCCTGGTACCAACAAAGTAAGGTTACGTGGCTATGACATAATTAGGAATTTTACCCAAATAATGTTTGCTTACCTTTGAAGTCTTGCTTTTAAGTTCTAACCTCAGAAAATGACAGCACCACTGGTGTATACCATATTAAACCAACACAAATTTATCAGAAATAGTGACTGCTTAAAAAAAAGATAACGGGGCTGGAACGGTGGCTCAGCGGTTACAGTGCTTGCTTGGCATGTGCAAGTACACGGGTTCAAACTCCAGCACCATGTACACAACGAGTCTTGGAGCAACGAAAACTACATGAAAAACTAAATAAAATTGTTTCTCTCTCTCTCTCTTTAAAAAAAAATAAAAATAAAAAAGATAACAGCTGCTAGTAATCATTGCACTATTTAAATACTGATATCACTATTGCACATAACTACAGTTTATTGAACTGAGGCCTTTTACATTCAGTAACTCTAATACTTTCAAATTTTCTGGAGTATTGGTCTTAAACACAAAATTCATACTTAAAAAACTGTCCTCTGTCACACAAATACATACATAATGTATTCTCATACCGCTTTCATTCTAAAAACAGCTACAGTAGGGGCCCATTCGTGCCCCAAGGAGAGGAGCTAAGGCAGAGAGTCAGGGTTCCCAAATGACAAAGAATGAAGTAAAAAACAAGGGACCAGCAAAGGCTAGAATGAATCCTGTGCAACTGATTTGGAATTGGCAGGAGTGGCTTGAATTTAATAGATATTGATAGAAACAGATTTTTTTAAAATATGGAAATAAATGTATATGGATATGTATTCTCTAGCAATGCCCAATGAGAGGGTCTGGGAAGAGCAACATACCTACTGTAGTAAGCCTACATATTGGTTTCTAAAAACCATTCTCCATTGAGCATAACCAAGATTCTCAGAGAAATGGCCATATCCAGGGATAAGACAAAGAAAGTATCAGATAAACATGGAGTATCTTGTGGCAGAAAGTAAGAATGTACTCTTAGAAAAAGTAAAACAAGCTGGGCACAGTGGCACATGCCTGTAGCCCCAGCTACTCATGAGGCTGAGGCAAGAAGATTCAACTTTGGGGTCAGCCTCAACAACTTAGTGAAACAGAAAAAAATTAAAAGGGTAAAAAAAAAAAAAAAAAAGACAATTGGAGATATAGCTCAGTAGTAATATGGTGCTGGGATCGAAACCTGGGTCTTTGAATATGCCAGGCAAAGCGCCCTAATGTCTGAGCCACCACTCCAGCCCACTGAATAACTTATAAACAACCAAAACTTAAAAAATAAAATAACAAACAACAAAATTTACTGCTCACAATTCTAGAGGCTGAGCAGTACAAGATTAAGGAATCAGCAGATTTAGTGTCCAGTGAAGGCCCATTTCTTAAAGATGGTACATTCTATATGGCCTCAAGTGGCAGAAGGGCCAAGGGGCTAACAAGCTCCCTAAGACCTCTTTTATATCAGTGCTAATCACCTCCAAAAGGCCCTACTTTCTAATTCTAAATTTATCCAAAGCCTGGTGATTAAATTTCAATGCGTCAATTTTAGAGGTACAAAAACATTTAGACTATAACACAAGCTGTTATTCTAAACAAATTAACAAGAAGAGTAAATTCTTACTTAGAGTAAAACTACCAACTAATTAAGAAGCAATGACAGGGGCTGAAGTGGTGGCTCAGCGGTTATGGCGCTTGCCTGGCATGCTCAAGGACGCAGGTTCAAACTCCAGTACCACATATACAACAAAGTGTCTGAGCAACAAAAGCCACATGAAAAACTAAATAAAGTTGATTCTCTCTTTCTCTCTCTTAAAAAAAAAAAAAAAAGAAAGAAAGAAAGAAAAAAGAACAAGAAGAGATAATGACAAAATAATAAGAATTCTGGTGATTATCATAGCAATAACTTCAGACAAGAAGCCTCAATGAAGACTAAAACTAGTAGGTGATGGGGCTGGAGTGGTGGCTCAGGGGTTTCGGTGCTTGCCTGGCAAGGAGGAGGACATGGGTTCAAACCCCAGCACCATGTACACAACTAAGTGTTAGAGCAACTAAGGCCATGTGAAAAACTAAATAAAGTTGTTTCTCTCTTTCTCTGTCTCTCTCACTGTCCCTCTCTCTTTAAAAAAAAAAAACAAACAACAACTAGTGGGTGAAAACAGAATGAGGATTGGGATAGTTAAATAATATCAAAATATCTCCAAATATTAATTACAAAGAGGAAAAAATATAACTTTACAATTCAAAATTTGGATACCCTTTATTAAAGTGTCAAAGTTAACACCAATAATAAGTGGACAAGCAGGCACTATGTACAGCTGATAAGATGTAGTAAAGAAAACATACATCAGCCAGAAGCAGAGCATGCCTATAATCCTAGCAGCTCAGAAAACTGAGGCAGGAGGATTACAAGTTCAGAGTTAGCCTCAGCAACTTAGCAAGGCCCTGCGTAACTCAGTGAGACTCTATCCCAAAATTTACAAAAACATTAAAAATGGGCTGGGGATGTGGCTCAGTGGTAGAACTGAGTTCAACCCCTGGTACAAAAAGGAAAAAGAAAGAAAACATTAGACGAACTCAAAATGAGCTGACAGCCTACAAAACAACTGGGCAGCAAAGCAGTAAAGGTCACTAAAATCAAGGAAAGACTGAGAAAATATTTCATTCTGAAGAATATTACAGGGCTGGGGATGTAGCTCAGAAGTAGAACATTTGCCTAGCACTATGAGACCTGCATTCTAGCCCCAAACCAAAGCATGGGGGTTGGAGAATGCTGCACACACATAACTAAATACAAAATGATTCATAGATTCATAGCTGAATACTTTTGGTGAGGAGGACATTGTTAGTGTAACAGATGGTGTCATCCAATAAGGAATACATGGAGATTCTTTGTACTATTTTCTAGTGAAGCTGGAAAACGTTTCAAAATAAAATCACTTCTACAAATGAACAAATTTTACAATTACAATTATACTTAATTATATGTACTGTAAAAAAAATGGTCTTAGGTTAGTACTAGTCTGAACATGGGTAGTGTCCCTCAAAGGTCCATGGCTAAAAGACTAATCCCCTGAGTCATACTACTGGGAAGTAGTAGAACCTTTGAATGTCTATTGGAAGCCTTTGGAGGGTATGCCTTCAGAAGAGATTGTGGGATCCCATCTGCTCCCGCTCTCTCTATGCTTTCTGAGACATGAACTTTCGCTCCTCCATGTACTCCCCACCATTGTTGTCTGCTGCCCTCCTCAAAGAAAGCTCATAAAGGTACCATGCTTTTGAATCTCCCAAACCGTAAACTAACAAACTTTTTTCTTTAGAAGTTGTCTCAGATACTTCCTTGTAGTAAAACATAGCTAATACAGTTAATACAAAACAAAAAAACGGAAATGTGAGACAAAAAGAATTTTAAAAAGCTCACTATGCATCTTTCCACCTTAGTCCCAGCAGAATGACTCCTACATATAAGGGTGACAGAACAAGGGCTGTTCTGCCATCAATTAAGTGTGACCAGGGAATACACCACTGTCACAAGCACATCCATGGAGTGAGCTTCAAGAAACGTGTCCCTCATGCAAAGAAATCCAGAAGTATGCCATGAAGGAGATGGGAACTCCAGATGTGCGCATTGGTACCAGGCTCAACAAAGAGTCTGGGCCAAAGGAGTAAGAAATATCCCATATCGTTTTCATGTGCGATTGTCCAGAAAACCTGAGGAGGATGAAGATTCACCAAACAAACTCTGTACTTCAGTAACCTATGTCCCTATTACCGTGTTCAAAAATCTACAGACGGGCTGGAGCAGTGGCTCAATGGTTTCGGCGCTTCCCTGGCAAGCATGAGGACCCAGGTTCAAACCCCAGCACCCGAACACAACTAAGTGTTGGAGCAATTAAGGCCATGTGAAAAACTAAATAAAGTTGTTTCTCCCTTTCTCTGTCTCTCTCATTGTCCCTCTCTCTTAAAAATAACAAAACCTACAGACAGGGGCTGGAGCAGTGGCTCAGCAGTTCCAACACTTGCCTGGCATGCACCAAGGATGCAAGTTCAAACCCCAGCACCATGTACAACAAAGTGTTGGAGTAATGAAAGCCATGTGAAAACTGAATAAAAATTGATTCTTTCTTTAAAAAAAAAAAAAAGAGTAATGACTCATCACCTTCACAACCCTCTCTCTCTCACTGCCCTGCTTATCCTCTAAGTGTCCAAGAACCAGAGGAAAATTTATATACTTAACTCCTAAATTCTTTGTTTACTTGTTGGTACAGAAATAATGTTTAGGAAACTACAAAAATAATAAGTAGACAAATAACCAAAACTTTGTTCTTTTACCTCTAATAATTTCTATGTGGTCTTCACATTGGACTTAAAGCTACTGGTAGGGCTAGAACAGTGGCTCAGCAGTTATGGTGCTTGCAGGGACTGCTGAGGACCTGGGTTCGTACTCCAAGCACCACGTACACAATGAAATGTCGTAGCAATGAAAGCCACATGAAAAACTAAATTAAAATTGATTCTCTTTGGCTTACTGTCCCTCTCCTTAAAAATAAAAAAATACTACTGAGTAGACAAAACCCAAAATCTTTTGATTACCTTTTTACACTGTCAAGCATAAGGGCTAAATATGTTGAAATTATATTAACTGTTACACGTGACCTGTCTAAAAAACTGTGCCCCATATGGTGCAAACCCTCCATGTAGGTTATATACATTAGTTAAAGCAAGATTCTATGTAGCCATATATCCTTCAGGAGAAACTAATCCAACACATTTCTGAATCTATTAAATACCAAGTCATGTATAAATAGGACACCATTGTACTTGAATTCAGAAAATAGCACCACAACCTTCTTCATCCCCCAGTTTCAGCCAAATATGGCTCTTCCCAGCTTCAACCAGTTTAGTTTACGAGCTCAAAGAAACATAAGCCCATAGCAGCATTCATGGGCATTACCTACATGATTGTTTTGAATATAGTTTTAAAATTTTTGAGAATAAAACACAAGCAATGTAAGATTACACCCAAGATGAAAATCTTCAAGCTGAGATATCTGGATATATTGATTAGAATTAAAATACAAAATAAAGACTAAAAGTCACTAAGTACTCTGATCTAGCACTATCTCAATCTGACAAACTCAAAAATCAACTTCTAGGATGAATCTAAGAAAGGTCTCACAAGCTCAAATTTATCAGGCAGGTTGACACCAAACAGGCCCTCTGCTCATATTGAAAATAAGAGCAAGTCTGCAGAACAGGAAGCCTTTTGTGATAACTCAATTTTGCTTAAACACCCTAAAAAAAGAATTAACTTTCTAAATATAAACATATGAAAATAAGGGTGCCTTAAGTTCTCAACATTCAGACACCAACATAATGACTAAAAATTATAGGACGCAGGGAAAGAAGAGTAATCCAAACAGAAAATATTCTTTAAATGCTACTTTTGCCACAACAGTAATGGGGCTGAGCTTACAACTCCCAAGTTTTTAATTAGTTTTCTAAACACGTGTCTGAATCACAACCAAGTCTTCAGAAGAGTTATTCTTCAGGATGTAACCCCTGATTTTTGAGGACCTTAGGTTTTTATGCTGCCTCCATACCCACGACTATCCCATCCTTCGGCTCCTCCTTGCCCGCCCCCGACCCCCACTCTCGCCCCAGTCTTGTCTGGAATAAACGATAAGTGAAACATGACCAGCACAAAACGCAACGCCGAAAGTGGCATTAACAAACGATGTGCAAAACAACGCCCTACTGGGCCTAATCAACCTACAAGGCACACTACCCAGGCCCTGTTTGGTGGCTGTCTACAAAGATAAAACCTGTAGTCATCACGGGAGTCGGAGTGGTGCCTCGGGGAAACAAGGAGCTACCCTAGACCACCTTCCCGAAGTCCTCAGGCTGTCAGCAAGCAGCCTTGATTCAGTGACACCTCCACAGGACTTGTCACCCAGACTTCCCACTCCTAAGACCTAAGACAGAAGTTAAAAGGGTCCTGGTGAAGGGGGGGAAACGATCTATCTTCTATGCTTGGGACCCCAGAAAAGAGCAGTGGGCAGCAGAGACGGGGAGAGGCAACCCAGAACGCGTGGGTCACCGGTCGTGCCCGGAGAGCAGGAGATAAACGAATGCAAACAAACGAAGGAAAAACAGCGAAAGCAGCGATCCGGGCGATGGAGAAATCCGGAAGCAGATATCGGGGGAACAAGCTCCTTGGGGCAGGAGGATCCCCGGAGCGCTAGAGGCCGGTCGCGGGTGGCGGCGGTCAGGCTGCGCGCGCCCGGCGGACCCCGGACCCCGGACCCCGGCTCGGCGGCAACGCCCTCCTCGGGCTGCGACGGGCCAGGCGGGACCGGCCCGGCTGGGAAGCCGAGCGCGGGTGGCGGCCCGAGCCCGCGGCCCAGGTCGCGACGGAACAAAGCCGGCGCGCACCCGGCCTGGCTACTTACAACAAGAAGCTCATGTCGGCCGCGGCGTGAGCTGCGGGCTCGGCGGTAACGAGGCCTCGCGGCGACGTCGGCCAAAAGGGAAAAGGAAAGGGGAGAGGAAGACTAGGCGAGAAGGAAGCGGAGGAGGGGAATGCTGGCTGCTCAGCGGACGCAACTTGTTCGGCTTCCCCGGTTCCAAAGCCAGGGCGAGGGGGCGGAAGTGGGAAGCGCACGGCTAGAATCACTTAATAGGAGGGGTAGGAAAGGGAGGCGGGGAAAGGGCCGCCCACCCGCTCCGCGGAGAAAGGCTGCAGAGCGGCGGCCCCGCGTCCTCTGCAGCCCCCTGCCGCCCCCACCCCGCGAGCTCTCGCGAGAGCGGCGGCGCCCACCTCCCGGCGCCGGCTGCGACCCGAGGTCCCTCGCCTTGTGGTCACCTTTGCTACCTGGGCCACGCAGGGCCCCTGGGGTCACTCTGCACTGGGCAGAAGCTTCCGAGAAGCTTGGCTGCTCGGCGGCGGTCAGGGAAGAAGTGGCCTTCAACTCCAGGATGTCAGGGTCTTGTGGTAAGGGATGGAATAACCACCAGAGTTCTTTCCAAAGTGAGTGCCCATCAAAAGACAAGTTATGGAATCGCTTTC
Organism: Aplodontia rufa; assembly: GCA_004027875.1. Taxonomy (NCBI): domain Eukaryota; kingdom Metazoa; phylum Chordata; class Mammalia; order Rodentia; family Aplodontiidae; genus Aplodontia; species Aplodontia rufa. Next base: position 9,468 of record PVKS010003752.1, on the reverse strand, counting down.
TCTACTGGTATTTAAAAACAGGAAGCTTCGCCAGGTTGGAGTTGTCTGGGTCTGGTTCTTCCAGAATAGGAGAAACAGACTGCTTGTTCAAGGAATCTGGAAATTGTGGCTGGCTTTAGATTTCTACGGCCGAAATAGTTTTAGCAGTTACTCGGTTAAGAGCTGGATCGTAGTCCCCCAACCTACCGTTGAGAGGTGCATTGTAGCTCTTGGTGTCAAAGCACACCCCTGTAATTCAGATCCAGTCTTCTGCTAGGTTCTTGTAATGCGAACTTGAAGAATAAAATCATAACAACCACAGAAAAGGAAGAGTAAGATTTATTTAAGGAAGGAAGGTAGAGCCCACAATGGAGGAGTACCTGGAAGCAAAACACTATATTAGTGTGCTACGCGGGTTTTTTATTAGTTTTGGGTATGAGCATTAAGATTTTTGTAAACCAGGCATTGAGAAAAGCACTAATATCATTGGTTAAAATCTATGGAAAACAGGCATTGAAACTGAGCACCAAAGTCATTGATTAAAAATCTATGTAAAACAGCAAATCTTTCCTAGTTCCAATCTGTGGTCACCTACACTTTCAGTTTTCCCACCTCTGGGACAAAGGAGTTGCTCCCACAGGTGAGCCTCATGGTATTTTGCCTTTGAAGGCCCTGAGAATGCAGGTTAATCTCTTTCTACAGGTTACCTTATTGATGTGGTTGAAAGGGGCCCACTGTCTGTTCTACCTAGCTGTTTTATATCTATCCTAATCTCATTCAGCACCACACTAGAAGTGTCAGCAGGGAAAGCCAAATGAAAAACTAAATAAAAATTGATTCCTTCTCTCTCTCTCTCTCTCTCTCACTGTCCCTCTCTCTCTTAAAAAAAAAAAAGATAAAAGGAATGATTGGCACAGCCAGGCATAGTTGTGCATGCCTGTAATCTCAGTCACTATGGAGGCTGAGGCAGGTGGATTGCAAGCTCTAGGTCAGCCTCAGCAATTTAGCAAGGCTGTAAGAAACTTAGGGAGACCCTATCTCAAAATGAAAATAAAAAGGGATGGAGGTTTGGTTCAGTGGTAAAGTGCCTCTGGATTTAATCCATGGTACCACAACATAAAAATAAATATACATATTTATTTTATATATTTCCATATATATGGAAAGGAGAAAGCATTTTTCTTACTATAATGAAAATTGTAAGGAAAGAGACGAAAATGAAGGGAAGAAAGAGAGAGGAGAGTATAGGCTCAAAGGTAACATAGGTTCAGGTTTACTGGGGAGAAACCTGTGGAGGGGGTCCCTGCTGGAGTCTGGGACCCACCTGCTACTTACAGCCTGGGGTAGATATAGAGAGAATGTGGGCGGGGGGAGGCGAAGCTTCGAGTTTTCTGGTTAAACGGGTTTTGCAGTAGTGTGGGGATTAAACTGAGTTTTTCAGTAGATTGGGGATCCTCTGATAAAGGCCGGAGGCAAAAGGTTCTTGTCTGTAGATTTTGAAACAGTGAGTAGGAGGTTTGCTGCCTGGCTGAGTGGCTTCTGGCAATGTAGTAGAGTGTTGATCCTATTTTTTTCTTCTAATAATGGTATGGTTGCTGGTTTAATTCCTGGTTCGTTGATCTATTTCAATTTGATTTTTGGGCAGGGTAAGAGAGAAGGCTCTAATTTCAGTTGTCTGCATATGGCTGTCCAGTTTGTCCAGCACCATTTGTTAAATAGGCTATCTTTCCTCCAAGCTATATTTTTGCCCCCATTGTCGAATATCAGATGATTAAAGACTGTGGGTTAGCCTCAGTGTCTTCTATTCTATTCCATTGGTCTTCCTGCCTATTATGATACCAATACCATGCTGGTTTTGTTACTATTATAGTTCTATGGTATAATTTCAGAGCAGATATTGCAATCCCTCCTATCACTTTCTTTCTTTTTTTTTTTTTTTTGGCTTGGTAGTGCTTTGGCTATTCTCAGTTTCTTATTGTTCCAAATAAATTTGAGAATTGATTCTTCTGTATCTGTGAAGAATGAAGAATGACATTGGTATCTTGATGGGTACTGCATTGAATCTCTACAGAGCTTTCAGCAGGATGGCCATTTTAACTATACTGATTCTGCCTAACCAAGAACATGGGATGTCTTTCCATCTTCTCAAGTCTTCTTCAATTTCTTTCTTCCTTGTTCAATAGTTTTCATTATAGAGGCCTTTTACTTCCTTTGTTAGATTAATTCCCAAGTATTCAAAATAATTTTTTTCTTTATTTGTTTTAAATAAAGAAACTGGGGGTGTACTTCAGTGACAGAGCACTTGCCTAGCATGCTCAAGATCCTGTGTTCAATCCCCAGTATTCACCTCCCACCCAAAAAAATCTTTTAAATAGGAATTTATATGCCAGATAAAAATAGGTGAAGCAAACATCTGCATTTCTTCCTTCTTTCTTTCTTTTCCCAGAATAGGACTTGAATCTGATCAAGCCTCTAGAACCAATTCACCATTTGACAGGAAATACAGGGGACAAAAGAATGTGGTAAAGAACGTATTACAGGGGCTGGAGCAGTGACTCAGTAGTTACCGCGCTTGCCTGGCATTTGTGAGGATGCAAGTTTGAACCCCAGCACCACGCATACAAGGAAGTGTCAGAGCAGCGAAGGCCACATGAAAAACTTTATGAAACTGATTCATTCTCTCTCTCTCTCTCTCTCTCTCTCGTTTACAAAAAAAATACGTATAACAATTATGCCACACAGGTGCAATTAGCAAAATCTAAACTGTGGGGAAACTGTAGAACCCAGTTCCTTCAACAAATGAATTTCAAAAAACAAAAATTAAGCTGAAGGAATAACTGTTAGTTAGCTTTCCATAACTATGACAATACCTGATAATCAACTAAAAAAAAGAGGAAAGGATTATTTTGACTCACAATTTCAGAGGTTTCAGGCAAAGGTCATTTGGCCCCATTGCCTTTTGGTCTGTGGAGAAGTAATACATCACAGGGAGCATGTAACAGAGCAAGATGTCACTTCAGGCCAGTCAGGAAGCAAAGAGAGAAACAAGAAGGGACCAGGGTCCTACTATCCCCTTCAACAGCCTGCTCCTGAAGATCTAACTCCCACTAGGCCTCCTGAAAGTAATAGCACCAAGTTGAGCACCAAGCCTTTAATACGTGGGCCTTTGGGGCTATTCGAGATCAAAACTACCGCAGAAATACAGAGATCAAAAGAAACATAAGAAAGCATCAGCCAATTGCTGTAGACCCATTTGCATACAGATCAAATAAGTGATCTGAAAAACTGCATAAACAAATGTTTGTCATTTGTGAGATGCTTGACATGTGGACAATGACTGGTTGTTTTTGTGGCTAACGATGCTGTAGTTAAGATTTTTTGAGTCCTTATCTTTTGGAAATATGTACTGAAATATTTACAGGTGAAATAATATGTCAAGAATTGACCTCAGAATAATGAGATGAGAAAATAAGAATATAGTTAAAATAAGATTGGCCATGAGTTGATAACTATTGAAGGCAGATAATGAGTAATGGGCATGATTATACGGTGCTGTCTACTTTTGTTTAGTTTTTGAATTTTTCATAACAAAAAGAAAAACAAATAGGCCCTTTTCTGAAAAAACTAAAAGTTTTGTTTAGTGATTAGAAATTTAAGAGGTGCTGAAAATGAAGAAAATGTTATGAACTAAAGGGAACTTTCCCTGCTCTCACATTACCAAACTTTTTTTCTGTTTATAGGTAAAGATATTTGTTTACCCATAAAACTAAAAGCAGCTAGGCCTGGTACGCAGGCCTATAGACTCTCAACAACCTAGAGTCTGAGGCAGGAGGATGGTAAATTTGAGGCTAGCCTTAGCAACTTAGCAAGACCCTATCTCAAAATATTTTTAAAAGTGGACAAGGTTGGGGAGTGGGGAAGTAGCTCAGAGGTGGAGCACCCAGGGTTCAATCCCTAGTAACAAAAAAACAAACAAACAAATAAAAATACATTAATGTCAGAAGAAATGCTCATTCAAACCCTATAAATCCATCTCAAGTTCTTGAGTAGCTGCTCTCTTCTGATTGAGTAATGTGATCTGACTATAATAAAACAGATACCTGAACAACAAATACTGGAAAAGTTATGCCTGGGTGGCAAATCTTAGGTAACCTGATGAAATGTATTATATTGTACAGGAATGTTTCAATTGCGTAATATTTAGATGTGGTAATTCTTCTGTCTAATGGATTCATTACATAAGATTGTTTTTCCAATAACCATTAGTGGAGTATTTCTGTGAGCCAGTCACCCTAAGAATTCATATATTTTGGTGATTTCTTATATTGTCCTATTAGTTTCATATGAGGGGTTGTTTTCCCCATTTTATATACAGATAAGGAAAGTAGTCCTAGAGGTTATGTAATTTGCTCAAGATCACAACTAATAAATACAGTCTGAATTTAGTAAACTCAATTTCCCTTCTATCTCCCCATCTCAGATGGACTGAATTAGAATAAGTATAGTCCCAGTGATTTTTGGCATGCTGCACAATCTCACTTCATATAGCTAAGCAATTAAACCTGATCCCTATCAATGCTCTTTAGATTGAATTCTATATCTTGCTTCATCAAAGACAAACCAATGTTGATTAAAAATGCTTCTCAAACTGAGCACAGTGGTGCATACCTGTAATCCCAGATACCAGGGAGACTAAGGCAGGAGGATTGCAAGTTGGAGGCCAATGTGACAACTTAAGCAAGACACTTCTTAAAATAAAAATTTAAAAAGGGCTAGGAATGGAGCTGTAGCAGTGGCTTAGCAGTTATGGTGCTTCTTTGCCATGTGTGAGGACATGGTCTCAAACCCCAGCACCACATACGCAACAGTGTCAGAGCAACAAAAGTCACATGAAAAACTAAATAAAATTGATTCTCTCTTCTTCTCTCTCTCACTGTCCCTCTGACTTAAAAAAAAAAAAAATCAAGGGGTGGGGGTTAGGAATGTAACTGTGCACAAGATCTTAAGTTCAATCCTTAGTAACAGCTGGTGGGGGGAGATACTTCTCAAGGACAGATTACTTTGTCTTAGAAAATTGGCTTCATGAAACTTTGTGTCTCTCAGTGCATTACTTTGTCTTAAAACCCATAAAGCATCAAAACAAAACTTCTTATTAGAAATAATTCTTTGTTTAAAATGGAAGAAAGCGGGCTGGAGCGGTGGCTCAGCGGTTACAGCGCTTGCCTTGCATGCGCGAGGACGCGGGTTCAAACCCCAGCACCACGTACACAATGAAGTGTGTGAGCAACTGAAGTTCATGAGAAACTAAATAAAATTGATTCTGTCTTTCTCTCGCGTGCACTGTCCCTCTCTCTTTCTTAAAAAAAAATAAATAAATAAATAAATAAATAAAATAAAATGGAAGAAAGAATCTTCCATTGACCACAGTCTCCCTTCAAACTGTTCGTTTTTTTGTTTTTGTTTTTTTTAAGGGACAGTGAAAGGGAGAGAGAAAAAAATCAATTTTTTTTAGTTTTTCATGTGGCTTTTGTTGCTCCAACACTTGGCTGTGTACGTGGTGCTGGGGTTCAAACCTGCGTCCTCGAGCATGCTGGCCAAGTGCTGAGCCACTGTGCCACCCCAAAACTGTTTATTCTTTGAAGACAGGGAATGATAAAGACACAAACCGTTCATTTATCCACTCAATGTGCATTTGTTATGTGTCTACTGAGGGTCTGTTTGAGAAAAGGCAGAGAATGGGTACAGGGGACACAGTTCTTATCTCATAAGTCCTACATATCATTGGGAAATACAAATAATCAAATAAATAAAAGTGAAATTAGAAATTGCTTAAGTGTATTGAAGGAGAGGTCCGTGTTGTATGTGAACATATGTTATATGGACTTTACCTATTTTGGTGATCAGAATAGCATAGAAATTGATTTTTGATTTGGGGAAGCCAGACTTTTAGAACTTTTCAGAAAGTATTACTTTCAGAATAATTGTGAGGATCTTAGTCCATAGGACAAAAATTATAAAAGTTTTCTTGCATGGACCTTGTACTTGCTCAATAAATATTGAATTGTATTTCTTGATCTGTCAAGTTTTACTCTGCCCACAGTGATTTGTTTTCTCCACTAAATTTAAAACCACTCAGCTACTTCTTAGTAAGCTGCACTGGGAGATGGAGGAGGGAGGGTCATTTTTGAGCTTATTCAAAGCTGCTTTTCTCAAATTGATAGGATATTGCCAAGGTCAGAAAGTCTAAAATTAACTCCTCCAGCTGTGTTTTGATTTGCTTCATATAGTACACGGGCTCAGGGGGCTCAATTTGCTGGGCTTGCTTTCTGCTTCAATCCTCTGTGCTCTTAAAAAGTTTGTTTGACTGGAGTGCATGTTGTGCAACAAGACATGATAACTAAGCAGCTTGAAAGTATATGGAGACTAAACAAACAAGTCTGTCCTTGAATCTCACAAAAACCTAGCAATGATATAGGGGCATGGAGGAGACACTGCTGAGTTTGTCAGCTGAGCAGCTTAACTTTTAACCTTGCTGAAGTTCCCCAGAGAGTAGGCTGCAAATGCGCTATCAAAGATCAAGAGATGATGATGATGTCGTTTTAGGGAGCCTGTGCTTTTAGCCTACCCATCTCTACAAGGTCCTTTAACTTTAAGGACCATATATAGACATAGAGAAAATCCTAACAGGGTGCAACTTAAAAATATCCTAGGAATCAGCAGCTGTTACTTTCACCCACACAGATTTGCAGTTGGCTTAATTAAGTAGTTAGAGCTACAGCCTTTAGAGTTTTACCCCCAGGTACTTATGCTGCTTCCCCCTACTCTGTTGTCTTCCTCAGAAAAACAAAAAGCAGAGTGTGAGTAAGGAAATCAATTATGATCACTTGTGTTTGCATCAATGTAAATAATGAAATGTGAAGAAAGTCTGATCTTTGTACAAGGTTTTGAATCCCTGACAATAAGACTGCTGGAATCCAAGGACCCCTAGCTATCTCTAGTCTTGGCCATTTGTTCTCTCTTGCCTGTAGCTATTACCACACATGCTTTTTGGCATCTCTCTGGTGTTTTCTATAGTTGTCATAATCATAACCATAGCAACCTGAGCAGGCCACAATCTTCTTAAAGCTAGAGACACAAGATACTGCTTTACACAACATAATTACTACACTATCCTGCACCAACAAGAATCTGATCTCAGATAGTCAAATGATTTGTTTGCCTCAGGAAAAATAGTCCATCACGGGCTGGAGCGGGGGCTCCGTGGTTACAGCGCTTGCCTGTCATGCGCCATTATGAGAGTTCAAACTCCAGCACCACATACACAACGAAATCTCAGAGCAATGAAAGCCACATGAAAAACTAAACAAAAATTGATATTCTCCCTCTTGCTGTCCCTTCTCTCTAAAAAAAAAAAATAATAATAATCCAACACTCCTAAAATATCACTGTCCTTGATGAGGCATCAAAACAACCAGAAAGTACCCACAGGGAAAAAAACTAAAATATTCAATACCACTTTGAAATTTAACCAAATGCTTCCAAATCCTTTACTTGACTTACAGATTGAACTCTGGTTTCACAGGAAGTGTTTTATTTGAATACAGAATAAAGGGATTTTGCAAAAGAAAACCTTAATAGGTAGGAAAACTTCTTATCCAAAATAGAGCTTTTAATGGAAGGGATCTTGTACCATTCTTCTTATAAGAGAGATGTCTGAGACCTTCCTAAAGAATCTCCTGTGAGATTCAGTCAATCCATCAGTCAGTAACATTTAATGAACACATTGGGCTGGAGTGGTGGCTTGGCTGTTACGGTGCTTGCCCGGCATGTATGAGTTCATGCTGGGTTCAAATCCCAGCACCAAGTACACAACGAAGTGTTGAACTAACGAAAGCCACGTGAAAAACTAAATAAAATTGATTCTGTCTTTCTTTCTCCTGCTCACTATCCCTTTCTCTAAAAAATAAATAAATTAATAATAAAAATAAACACCTACCATAAACCATGCTAAGAATGAGAATACAAAAGAAATACACATCATAAACTCAAGTAATTCATTTCTAACAGCACACTGATGTGTAAATTGTTACAAAACAAAATAATTCCTCTTATAATAGGATTATATGCAAAGGGCTACCAGACCCTAGCTGGTAAAAAAGAAAAGGCGGGTATTTTAATTTGAGGAAGATGAGGATCAAAGGAGAGTTTTACCAAAAAAGTAGCCTGCCTCTCTCTCTCTCTCTCTCTCTCTCTCTCTCTTCTTCCAGTACCAGGGATTGAACCTAGGGGCACTTAACTACTAAGCCATATCCCCAGCCTTTTTAAAAAATATTATATTTTGAGACAGGGTCTTGGCAAGTTGCTAAATTGCTGAGCCTGGCTTTGAATTCGTGATATTCCTGTCTCAGCTGCTGGAATTATTGGCGGGTGTTACCACACCCAGGTCAACACAACGGGTCTTAAAGGGTAAGTAGATCTTCAGTTGAAGAGGGGTGATGGAAAGTAAAGGCAAAGAGAAGGAATTGCTGAAAGAATACAGTAGTATAAAGCCCAGAGCCATAAAAATACATGTGGCATAGTGGCATAGTGGTTCATTCCTGTAACCCCATACTCAGGAGGCTGAGGCAGGAGGATAACAAGTTCACAGCCAGTCTCAGCAACTTAGTGATATTGTCTCAAAATTAAAAAATAAATAAAATAAAAATTGGAGCGGTAGCTCAGCAGTTGGAGCATTTCCCTGGCATGCACAAGGATCTGGGTTCAAACCCCAGCACCCCATACATAACTGTCGGAGAAACAAAAGCCAGGTCAAAAAATAAATAAAATCGATTCTCTCTTTCTCTCACTCTTTCTTAAAAAAAAAAAAAAAAAAGTCTGTGGGGAAATGTGTAAGCTGGGAATGTAGTTCAGTGTCGTATACCCCTGGGTTTAATACCTGGTACCACCATAAAAAAAAAGAAAAAATAGTATAGACAAAAGAAATGTTGACTCCACAATCATATATACCTTCACATGAACTCTCATTTACTTAGCAACAAATATATTTTTTATTAGATGGATACAGAGATACAATTGAGGGGGAAACATTATCAAACATTCAAAAACCAATGTATATATACTTAGTTATCCAGGGCTAATGCCATATCATGGATGCCCAGCTTGGGATCCCCTGTTGCTCTTTCCCCCAGAACTCCTGAGTTAAATGGATATCTCGTGGAGAACAGAGATCTCCTTCTGAGATGATTCCCCCATATTCCCACCCTCCAGTCTCCTAGGAGTTCTTCCTTCACCCTCCTCCCTCCCCAACTCCCTCCCTATGCCTCCAAGTAACCTAGGGAGACATCCCCCTATTGCTTTGAGAATCATACAATTTGAAGTTATTGTTAGCTTAGCCATCTAACCTACTGCTTCCCCATGTATTCTAGCTTCCACAGATGAGAGATACCATTCAGCCCTTGAGACCCTGAGATTGCATAATTTTTCCATCTC
>PVKS010003751.1:0-100406 GCA_004027875.1 Aplodontia rufa | reverse complement strand
GAAATGCAAATCAAAACTTCAATGAGATACCACCTCACACCTGTTAGAGTGGCAAAAATGAAGAATACAAACAACGACAGATGCTGGAGGGGCTGTGGGAAAAGAGGAACACTGTTACACTGCTGGTGGGACTGCAAACTGGTTCAGCCACTATGGAAAGCAGTGTGGAGAATCCTCAAAAAATTAAGGATGGAACCACATTATGACCCAGCTATCCCATTCATGGGGATTCTTCCAAAAGAATTAGAATCAGCGTGTTATAGTGACGTAGCTTCATCAATGTTTATAGCAGCTCAATTTACTATAGCTAGACTATGGAACCAACCCAGATGCCCCTCACTCAACGGGTGGATACAAAAACTATGGTACATATATACAATGGAATACTATTTGGCCATTAGAGAAGACGATATTATGGCTTTTGATATCAAATGGATGGAGATGGAAAGAATTATGCTCAGTGAAGTGTCCCAATCTCAGAGACTCAAGGGCCGAATGGTTTCTCTCGTATGTGGAAGCTAGAATACATGGGGAAGCAGTAGGTTAAATGGCTAAACTAATGATAACCTCAAATTGTATGATTGTCAGCATAATAGGGGGATGGCACCCTAGGATTCTGGGAGGCGTAGGGAGGGGGAGGGGTCTTCAACCTCAAAGCTCAATCATTCAGATGATTCATTTTCTTTTTTTCCAGTTGCCTACTATACCTATGTATAAACTGTAAGATATGTAGCTTCCCATGGTCAGCTTGACTAATCCTCATATCTTTCTACAGTTTTCTCTAAAGCATGGTTTTAGTCTTAGTTGTACTCATTATACATACACACCGCACTATGGTTGGCAAGTACTTCCAATCCTAGCACACTCAAATATGCTGTTTGTTTTACTTTGTTATTGTTTGCTTGGGTGAGTGGTACTCCTGATATAATAAGGGAACAAATTATTTCTGTATCCCTGTATTAATCAGCTGTTCCTCCCAAAGCAGTAACTTTCAAGTGCACTAGGACTGTGGTCTAGATTAAGAAATAAAAATAAGATTACACTTTGGTATCAAGTCTTTATAGGAAAAAGATAAATGGTCCAGAGATCTTAGGAATTTAGACTAGATTCCAGACTCAAACTCTGCACATTTACTTCAGAACTATACCTGCTCTAGAGAGATTTAGACTTTCTGCCTAAAAGATTCCCTCTAACAATGGCAGGAGCAGAAACCAGAACTAGACTGCTTTGAATGGTGCTTATCTGTGAAAAGATTTTATCATGCAACCAAATAGATCCTATCGTACTTTGATCACTTCTGCACTTGGATATGCAGACACAAAGTGGAAACAGCACTTAATATATTCAATTTCTTCTTTTAGAAAAGGAGATTTAACTTCTGCTTTCACTTTTAGGTAACTTTGTGGACTTTTTCTATTGAATCCCAAAATATTTAACCGACTCATAGTCAATAACAGGAAAATTTTCCTTTCATGACTTGACTCTAAAGAAGCACATTTAAAAGAATGTCTTAAGTGGTAGCAAAAGTCTTGGAGGGTGTACTTGTAATTAAGGTCCAATTCCTTCTCATTGATACTTTAGGACCTTGGAAAACCTAATAAAAAATAAGCCTTCTTAAGGTTTGCTACTTATTTTCTTCTTCCATACTTAATTATTCCTTTAGGTGTAGCTACACATCCAGATGACACCAGATGATTAGCTTTTATTATAAGTTTCCTTGATAGAGTTCTTCTAAGTAGTAGGTGAAAAAGTTGAGGAAGGTTAAATTCTTACTTGTTTTAAAGAATGAGAAGTAGCACACAAAAGGAATTGTTAAATAACCCTGGGCCAAACGCCCCCACCCCCCCAAAAAAAAAACAAATGATTTGAGAAAATGACTTTTTGAAGGATAGTTTAAATAAATTTGACACATTTTACTTAAGAAAATAAGTATTTACTTTTTTTCTTTCCTATTTTTTCACTTTAAGCATTTTATGATTTTCATATATCCAAATTGCCAGCAATTTGGAAGTTTGAAGCCATTATTAAGCAAAACTATGGCTTCTGAAACACAAATGCTGTAGTAACAGACTAGTTAATCTGATGAATGAGATGGTTAGTAGGCAACAAATAGTCAGGTAACATATATACTATGAACATGCTGTCAAATAAAATAATTTATACCCTAGGTGGGAGAGAAGAGAATGATATGAGATTTCATCATGTTACTCAAAATATTGCATGATTTAAAATTTGTGAATTGTTTATTTCTTGAATTTGCCATTTAGTATTTTTGGATCACAGTTGACAGATAGAAACTAAGCTCTTTCCCTGCCTTTAAATCCTAGGACGAGTTTATTAATATGAAGACAAAGATTTTATTTAATTAAAAATATTTCAAGACAGAACTGACAGGACTTGGTCAATTCTGTGTTCAAATATTTTTGTATATAAAATTTTTTTAAAATATGGAATTAAACATACTCTAAAGTCCTATGTGGTTGACTAGATGTATGGAAGTGCTACTGTTAGAGATCTGGAGAGAGAGTTTGGAGCAAGAAGGAAAGTGACTTATTTTAAAGGTCCAATGACAGATATTAGAGAAATCAGAAAGAAAGTTGAATACTTGTACCTGAAGTTAAGAAAAAGATGAATGCTGGACTTAAAGAATTGGGTGCCATTATCACAGAAGTGTGAGAGTAAATGCCACAAGAATTATGGAACATGTGTGGGAGTAATATAGGACTGGGAGAGGTGGGAACAAGGAGATAAGGAAAATAAGAAGCAACAGTGTAAAAATGTGATCAAAGAATAGAAATTATAAGTTAAAAACAGGGCAGCTCAAGCCAAAAGCAAATACATTTTTTAAATCATAATACTTGGGTTCATTTTAATAGAATCATACATGTAAGGAATTTGATTTCAATTTTCATTCCCCTTTTCCTCCCCTTCTTTCCTTTTTTCTGTCTCCCTCTCTCTCTCTTTCCTAGGGATTGAACCTAACAGTGCTTAATCACTGAGTCATATCCCAGTTTATTTATTTATTTAGATGCACCGTCTTGCCAAGATGCTTAGGACCTCGCTAACTTGCTGAGGCTGGCTTTGAACTTGCAATCCTCCTGCCTCAGTCTCCTAAGCCACTGGAATTACAGGTTTGTGCCACCGCACTTGGCTTATTTTGTATTGTTACTTCTATGTATACATAAAGGTGAGATTCCTTCTGGTATATTTAATTATGCACAAATGTGATTTTATTAAATTCATTCCATATTTCTTCACTTTCCCCATTCTTCTTCTCTCCTTCTCAATCTCTATCTTCTACTCCATTGATCTTCCCTATATATTTGTGATAACCAATCCTCCTACCACCACCTTCTTTTCTTTATTTTGCTCTAGCTTCTACATAGGAGAGAAAACATTTGACCCTTGGTTTTCTGAGTCTAGCTAATTTCACATAGCATGAAGTTCTCCATTTCCATCCATTTACTGGCTAATAACCATTATTTCATTCTTTTCATGGCTGAGTAAAACTCTATTGTGTGTGTATACCACATTTTCTTGATCCATTCATCTATTGATCAGCATCTGGGCTGATTCCATAATTTGGCTATTGTGAATTGTGCTGCTTTAACATTGAAGTGGCTGTATTACTATAATTTGCTCATTTTAGTTCTTTTGAATAAATACCAAGCAGTGCTAAAACTGTGTCATACTGTAGTTCCATTCCTAGTTTGTTAAGGAATCTCTACACTGCCTTCCAGAGTGGTTGTTAAACAAACCATAAAAAAAAGAAATAAAGAAAAGACTTTCTCTAGAATGTTCCCTAATTTGGAAAGTTTCAGAAAGATGAGAACCATGCAGAAATCACTGCAGCTGGCCATGTAACTTGTCACCTTATAAAGCCAGTCTCTCCAAAGAGCAAAAGGAGGGGGAAATTAAAGATGTAGAAAAATAAGAGAGAATTTCTTACTTTTACCTAAAATTTAGGAGAAGGCAAGGGATAAAGGAAGGATAAAGATTTGCTTTGTTTCCTGTTCATTTTTAAGAATGGGAGCTCACTGAGCATTTTTAAAATTGGAAAAGTATCCAGAGAGAAAGGAGCAGTCTAAAAATATAAAAACTATGACTTGACTAATTGACCTCACAGTATTGACAGATGATTCATGAATCTAAAGTCACAAATCAACAGTGGTTACAACTGAAATCTTGTCCTAATTCTTTCTTAAAACCAAAACTAAACAGAAAACATTTATGGAGATATAATTTGCATGTTATTAAATTTATCCATTTTAAGTGCAGAATTCAATAAACTTCAGCATATTTATAGAGGGTTTATTTATATGTTATGTGTCCAGTAATTGAAATAGCTTAAGAACTCTTGGTCTTGGGTCTGGAGTGGTGGCTCAGTGGTTTCAGCGCTTGCCTGGCAAGCACGAGGACCCGGGTTCAAACCCCAGCACCACGTACACAACTGAGTGTTGGAGCAACAAAGGCCATGTGAAAAACTAAATAAAGTTATTTCTCTCTTTCTGTCTCTCTCACTGTCCCTCTCTCTTTAAAAAAAAAAAAAAGAACTCTTGGTCTTTTATGCCTTAGAGGGTTAACAGAACTGCATACTCAATTATGAGACTGAAATGCACATTGGCTGGGAGAACACAGAAATATGATTTAAGGTCCACCTTCAATAAAAGAGAATAGAAATTTAGAACAAAAGAATAATAGAAAAACATCATTGGTATGGATTACTAACATTACAGTAGATCATGTGGAATGAGGCAAATGCTGTAAATAGCTTCTTTTGTCATGTTTACAATAGATAATTAATAATCCACACTATGAATCAAATAACCTTTGTTTTATAACATTAAGACTCTATATCCACAATTGATTCATGAACTAACTGTGCAATAACACATAACTTACAGCACATTTTTATCCCATAGCTGTTTTGACAGTTTTTTTGTTTGTTTGCTTATTTGTTATTGGTAATTCTGACCAGGGAAATTTTTCACCATAGTTTTTGTATGTAATATAGATTTAGAGCTGTAATACATATATGAATAACAAAATTTATCATGGAATTCTCTAATTTTTTTTGAAATGTATGGATTTATTTATCTGTTTGCACACTCCAGTTTCTGAATGCTTATCTTTAGATTCAAAGCATGCTCATGCCTTACTTGTATTTAGGAGAAAACATTTGTCAAATAATGTAAAAAGCAAACAGAACAAAAATAAAGAAGAACCATGAACTATTCATACCATACCCATATATGTTACCTCTCATCAGGATACCAGACTTAGATATGTTAGAGGAGTGAGAGAGGTGATGGAGAAAAGAATTAAGAGCTAAAGCCAAATTACCCAAGATTCTAGGCCTCTAGGTAATTATCCCTCATATTTTAAAGTTTACCCAAAGTGAGATCCACAGAATAAAATGCACTCAAAGAAACAAGCATGATGTTAAGAAAAAAAATCTAATTGCACTATGCACTTGAATATGTTAGCATCTAAAGTTATTTTAAAAATCTTTTTCCTCCACGTAGTAGATTGAAAAAACCAATGACTTTCCTATTAAATATTAGAAATAAATACTTCTTTAGATGTTGCTCTAACTTCTCTATCAAATATTTTAATAAACTTTAATTTAATAAAAATATAGAGGAAGGTAAAAATGTAGACTAAAGTAGGAAACTAAAGGAATAATTTAAATGTTCTCTTATAATGAAAAATTAAACAACTTAGTTATATATTGAGATGAGAGTTAAATGAGTGAGTTCTGTAGATATTTATGAAATTAGACTAGGTGGGAAGGGGCAGAAAACTGTTTCAAAGTACAGACATTATTATACTGGGTTTGTTAAATTTTCACAGAAGTTGACAATCACCATTACTTTGTGTATTTTCCCGTCCATTGGAGGAGACTATCACCAACTTAAGTGGCTTTTCTACAATCATTATTCCACTATACATTATCTTGTGGGATTGCAAATTTCCCTTTTGTGGATGACAGAACTTCTGACAGATCCATTTCTTCCTATAAATAAAACATCTGTGAATGAATTCTAGTCTTTGGAATTCTCCTCAGACACTTTAATCATTAATATCTTTCTTCCAGTGCCATTCCAACCACAGAAAACTCATTCTGCTTGGGAACTTTCCAGGGAATGCTTTCAGATGTGAGGCTCTTTCCATTGCCAATCCTCATATATAAATACTAATTCTGCAAAAAAAGTTCTCTACTGTCCAATTTGTTTTGACCTCAACTCTCTTCCCTGATCAACTCAGCCTATTTACATTCAGCATGATGTGATCTTACCTTACAATCTGCTTGTTCACAATTTTGTTTGTGTTAGTGAGTCTTCCTATCTTCTTCAGAGCAGTATCAGCTACTAATTTCAGATTACACTTATATAAGATAGGGAAGCCATGACTTTAAACATGGATGAGAAGAAAAACAAAAATCTGAAAGTCAGAACTGATATATTGGATAGGCATAAATACTACCATGAGAGAGAGAAAAGAAAATGCACAATAAAATTGTATCAGTAAAAAAAAAGTTAGATTTTTTACATTAAGGGTGGCAAAAATCATTTTTAAAAACAGATTGTTCTGTGTGTCAGATACTTCTGAGCATTGCAAACACTGTAATAAGCAACAAAAACCAGTCAAGATATTATCCAGTAAGATGGTCTTTCTTTCCTGAAGTAAGACATTAGTTCTTCTCAATCTAGAATCCACATGTATGGCATCAGAACTCTTCTTTGGTCATGTGGTTTATCTGCATTTTTTAATGTTAATGACATTACCCAGAATTTCTCAGCTCATAAAGAGTATTGATGTCTCTTTCCGGTTGTGTTTCTCCTTCCCTCTCAATTCCTTCCACACTGAGCCAGGACCTGTTTGAACATTTGAAGACCACAGCTTGGTTGTGGTCTCCAAAGAAGCCTCAAGAAGTTGCTGCAAATTATATCTCCATCATGATGTCCTCCTTCCCTGCAAATGTTCTCTTGGATTGGGTCTGCTCTATCCTGGCTCCATTTCTGAATTGTTGACTTTACTTTCTAAGGGTATGAATTTGTTTCTCATTTCTCAAATATTTGTAAAATTAGGCTGATGATTCTCTTGCTCTCTAGACCATATTCCCATTGATTTAATAAAGATTTTTCTAATTTTTTTTCAATACTGGGTTTTGAACCCAGGGCCTTGCATAGCTAAGTATACACTATAATACTGAGCTATATCTCTGGGCCTAATCAAAACTTGTTAATATCATCAATTCTTTTTTTATTTCAAAACATAAAGCTTTATTCTTAACTTTTATTCTACTCATTTTCTTTACAGCATATACTGCTATTGCCCACTCTTTCCTTTTTGAAACCTTTTTCTTTTGATTTTTCTGATATAGCATGGTATTGGGCATTCTGTTAGCCACCTTTTCTGTCTCTCATTGGCTTATGTTTTTCCCAATATCCAATAAAAGCAGTATTCACTACCCAGAATTCTGACCCCCTTATCTTTTTTTCTGAACATAACTGAGTTCTTTCAAATAATTTCAAAGTGTCAATGATCATTTTGAGCTCTCTCTTTCTTTAGTTCCAGAATCAGCGATGCTCAGTTCCTGAATTTCCCAGTGTGGCTGAAGGTCATCTCACTATGCCTCTCTACTTTGTCAGTTCTCTTCACAGTTTTCTTCTTTTTTCCATGAACTATATTTCTGCTGATGTTAGATGTGTAACTTTCATTTGGGGATGGCACAAAGTAAGACTCAGATTCATTAGTCCTTGCTTCTCCACTTATCCAAGCTTGAAATGTTAGTGCATTTTACTTCGCTTCTCCTTGGAAAAGTAACTATATGTAAGGAGAAAATTTTAAATGGAGTATATATAATTTTCACTCTCACTGTTCCCACCCTAATGAAGTCCTTCATTCTATTGCTTAGACAATCACAACTTTCTGATTATTCTCCTTTTCCATTTTATCCTACACACTAGTTCCAAATAAATATACCTATATCAGAGACTTAATCATCTCAGTGGCTGTTCAAATGCATTCAATAGCTTCCCACCACCAGCTAAATATAAACTATGAGCTTAACTAGGTTCAGAATGACACACATCCTTTTTGGAGAGTCTGAATATGCAACTAAGAATTTTGTATTATTACTTGATTCAAAATCTGGCTAAAATCCTCTAGGCATGAGGATAGTTAATCTTCCAAACACACAGCACTTGAGTAAGTATGACATACCTTCCTCTTATTTCACTTATTCCCTAGTGTAAAATACAGAATAGATTTTAGTCATTTATTTTCTGGCTTTAAACTCTTCACACTGCATTTAAGATTCTTAGTCTAGGTAGCTGACTAATGGAATCCATCTATCACATAGTGAATGAAACACAGTGTATGATTATAGACAAGTGAATGTGATTGCATCAATCAAAGAAAAAATATTCTTGTTGCTTTGTACTGATACTATATTCATAAAAATAAGTTTATCTTTAAAACATAATTGAAGGTAGTTTAGGAACAACTTGATTTTGAATCACAAATAGGTCACAATTTTACATAGCATCCATATTATATTATTTTGTAGAAACTACACCTCAGTGCAACAGGCAACCCACAGACTGCAGTGGTACATCCTGATTGTGAACCTTGCACCTCAGCTGCACATAAAAACTGCAATAAAAATATTTCTCCCTTATTCGTATTTTCATTCACTAATCCCAAATTGATACTTCAGCCATCCAAACTAGATCACATCCCTCTTAAATATATAGCTACCCATACCTAACAGAATATTTGCAAGGATAACATTGTAAAAGAAATAAATAACACTAGACATTGATTTTACTTTAGTTTAAAATTAAGCTTCTCAGAAAATTACTTTAAAATTAAGGTGAAAAAATGTACCTATTTACACAGTTCAAGAAAAGATCTCAGGGTGGCAGGCTAATGTAAAGAAGAATATTTTAATTTTTTAGTAATGAAAAGTGGCTTAATCCAGATTCTAATATGTTCTGGCAGTTATTTTGAGTAATTCAACAAGCTTTCATGAGCCTCAATTTTTTTAACTACAGTACAATAAGATTAATTTCTGATGTGATCTCCTATTAGAATAGAATAGGAATTTAAGAATTTCATGACACCTGATTGGATTCTCTCCAGGTTCTCCTTCGAGCTGGCTTTGATACTACATGCACAGACTATTTTATCAACAAATGAAAATGCACTCAAGTTTCAGATTCAATAAGCAAAGCAAGACTCAACTCCTAGGACTGGAAAACAATTCATTAACATCTAAACTCTAACAGGGAAGTTTCCACATCATTAGTTTCATAGTGCACCTGCCCCTGACTATTTAACTGTCACTAGTAAAATTTAAAGGCTTCATATTTCATATTTATTATTTTGCATATAGCATGTGTTTTAGATTATCCAACATAGCACGAGTAATAAAAAAACATTAATCAAGCCAGACCAGTCTCAGTCTCTTTTACCATCTATGAACAACTCCTCTTTATATACACATTTTAGTAATATTTTCAATTATATTTCATTAATTATGTTATCTTTTAAGTTTTCTGTATTCCTTATGGTGCATTTCAGATTCCAATCTGAACTTGATATGCAAATTACTGTAAGCTATATGCACAATTTTTAAAAATTCTTTTCATGGCTTTAGGACTCAAGGCACTGAAAAACAATGAAAATATACATTCATGGTTAATAATATCTAATATTAGTATTTATGTAAAAGTTTGAGATGGGAATTTTCTTGATTCTCTTTTATATTCTTTGTTAGCAGAATTTCTATTTTCTAGAACTCATTTTATATCCAGTCCCAGATAATATCACACTTAAATTGACTCTTTAGAAAGACTCAAAGGATTTTAATTACTTCCTCTGAAATTGTTCTAAATGAAACACTGGGCCTGAGGGCTATTGTTTTCCAGGTTACTGACTGGGTGAATCTGCCTCTCCAGAACACCAGGAGTTAAGGAGACTGCCAATTTATTCTCTAAAATATCCTCTCTTCATGGAACAGTGGAGTTCTTTCAAGGTGCTAATGTAATTTGACTGCTTCAGAGGGAAGAATTTGGTAATATCTATTGAAATGCAAAGTCTGGCATAACTTAGGCTACAGGGCTCCTCCAAACTTGATAGGGTTGTAGTTTCAGCTTCACTATCTGTCAAAGCCCACTGTAGTGGAGTGCAGAACAACCTAGCAGAACCCTCTTCTTCTCTGAAATACAGTCCTGAAGCCCTTCTCCCCACAACACAGAGTTTGCTTAATAGCATGGGAGTGATATTTATACACAACTAGTTAAGATAGTGGGATAAGTACGAAACCCTTCCTAGAGGCTTATTCCAACAAATGTTATAATTTATCACTACCTTAAAAATTACAGGATCATGAGCAGGATGTTTGTTTTTTACTGCATCTCTTGATGCTTTTACTATGACCAGATAGCTAAATGATGCATTTCTCAAAGTATACCCCTGTTGTTAAGCAGTGGATGATTCATTTATAACAGCGTATGAAATAGTATATGAATAACAGATATTATGCATCATAAAACAAAATAGACAGTACTTGATTGAAAATAAGCATAAAGTTTCCAGTTATTTTAAAACTTGAGAAAATGCTGACAATGGGTATGGTACAGACATTTTTAGTGAAATTCTTCTCATCCTTGTCTACATTTCTTATTTTGTATTCCAACCAAAGAGCTCTTTCTTCAACTGACCTAATGAAAACATTCCTGCAAAAATGAGAGGCCAACCTGTGTGCAATTTCAGTTCAGCCACAAAAACTGCTAATTCTTAGCTTCAGTCTTTGCTTTAAAGGAATTATTCAGGCCTTTCTGTGGCATGGAACAGGGTGATCAGCCAACAACTGTTTAGAGATGAAAATAACCTTTCTTTGTTATGCCCTCTCCAAATGTAGCACTGCTTCAATTTCATACAAGATCCTTACTTGTGCCCAGTTAACAAAAAGAACAAAGTTGGGGGAGGTGTGGAGGTACAATCAGACTGGCCCTAGTCATTGTGTATACAGGATATGATTGCCTAATTAGTGTACATTTTGAAGGGATTCGCAAGAGCAGCATGAGCAAGCAATTTAACAAAAATACAGATATTACTTTGAATCTTCTTTGAATTACTTCTGGCATACGACTCCAGAACTCCAGATTAGGAGGAAAAGGAGCTGAAATAGGGGCTCACTTGGCATGTACTAACTGTATGAAATTACCTTCTGTGCAGAAACTTTCTTTACTAATGAAATGTATTACTAATACCCCATCACAGAGTTGTGCTAAGAATTAAATAACATGGCAACTATAAAACTTGTAAATTATGGGGCCAGGGATGTTACCCAATGGTAGAGTGCTTGCCTAGCATGTACAAGGCCCTGTGGGTTTGACCCCCAGCACCATACACACACTCCCAAAAATTAATTATGAACTGCTACATAAATTTTATGAAGGAATTTAAAGGATAATAAAATACATTGAGAATATGATGCAATGTTATAAAATCAATACCCATTGTTTTGAGGAGAAATTTAATTAAAATTATTTTCATCAGTCTAGAAAATATAACTTGGTAAAGATAACCTGACAAATAATTTCTCACATCAAGGCTGCACTTCTTAGGAACATAAATTTAGAGATTAATGAAATATTAATTCTCCTTACAATTTACTAGTTTAGGAAAGTCAATGAATTAAAAACTCTTTTCTTTTTACATACAGAAATGTAAGTAAAGAAAAAAATGGAAAGAAAATTATCTCAGTTTGGTAAGTTTCCAAGTAATATTTAATAAACATATAAAGAATGGATGGTAGAAATGCAATAATTCTATTATTAAGGAATAACTGAAAAGTAAACATTTTATATCATAGTATGATTTGACCCATGGTAATTTCCAGATCAAGTATATATTATGTAACAAAATTGGAAATTTCCAAATACTCTCATTGATCCAATTAAAAATACATAATTCCTTGAATTATTGAACTTTTCTTCCTTAAAATAACTTTAAAACACATACTGGATGTATTTTGTATAACAAAAGAATTTACCATGGAATTCTACTCAGCAATTAGAAACAATAATATTGCAGCATTTGAAGGTAAATGGATGGCTATGGAAGAAATTATGCTGAGTGAAATAAGCATAACCCAGAGAACCAAGGGTCAAATGTCTTCACTCATCTGTGGAGGCGAAGCTAGACCCCAGCCATTGAGAAAGGAGGTCAATTCTCATGTTTTAAATCTGAATAAGGTGTAATGTCATACAACCTAAGGCATTCGTAGAGATGTATTGGGAAGGAGTAGGGGAGGGATAAGGGTGGGTAATTGTGGGGGGCTCTTGGGGGTAAATCTAATTTTCAGAATTTTTATATATATATTATAGTATTTTGTTAGAAGCTTTATTATTCAACATATAAATTTCTTAAAAATTGTTTGAATAAAGCATGCAAAATACTTAGTTTATTTGATTAATATTGCTCAATTGCTCTTTTCTCTTTACAAACTCTCCCTGATCAAAGTTACCACCATCTAGCCATTCACTACTATTAACATAGATTCTCCAACCATTTCCTGAGACCTCTCTTTTTCAAAATGTCATCAACATTCACAATGAGGCTCAATTCAAATCCTAAAGCAAAGATCTAGTTATTTTTGATTCCTTTATCTATCATACCTTTTAGTTGTGCATTATCACATGAATGTATAAAATATATTACATATGATCTATTAAATGTAGTATAAAACACTGCATCCAGTAACTATACATACACATTCTTTTCATGTGCTTATACAGTATTTACAAATATTACTATTTGTAATCTTAAAGCAGTACTGACAAATGAAATGGAATGTGTTCTCTGATCTCAATGAAAATTCAACTTGAAATCACAAAGCAATTACAAACCAAAAGGTAACCAGAAAATTCTCAATTTGGGGGAAATTAAGCAACATACTGCCAAATGCTCCATAGTTCATCTCATGAAGGATGGAATCATAAGGGACAATCTGAGATGCTTTCAATGGTACATTTGTTAGTAACTGTGACAAAGACATCCTAAAATTCTCCTCAGTTTCACTCAACTTCAGGCAGGTTACTTCCTGACTAGAGGCCCCTGACTTCTTTTCTCAGAGTATTTAAATGTATAAAACTTGAAACTGTATGTTCTTTCTTGAACCTTTTTAGATATAAACCTCCCAAAGTCAGGAAAGTCTTTTGTCAAGGAACTGGAAATATCCCTTTAAAATATAATTGTCAAAAAAGATGCACCCCTATTTCCCAGATCCTGTGGGAGAGTAGTAACCTAACTTCAGTAGTAAGTAACAACTAGCAAGCCCAGATGGCTCAGTCATATTGACCTGCCTCTCCCACATAATATCCACTACATTTCCATTAGTTCAGCCCTGTGTTTAAAACTCTTCCTGCCTTCTGTTTCACTGAATTCAGTCTCATAGTGCAGTAGTCTTAAATAAAGTCTTCCTTGGTTATTTAACTTCAGTGGAGTAATTGTCCTTTGACAACCCATAGCTTCTAGGAGAGACCTTTGGTAGATATTGTTCACCAAATAATCATACTTCTCCCCACTCTTTATATGAAAGAAGCCTATTTTTTACTCTTAATTTTGCATTTAGTCATGTGACTCACTTAAAGTAATGAAAAGCACTGATGTGAGCAGTTGCACATGAACTATCTCTGAGCAGAGACTTAAAAGTATTTGCATGCTTTGGCTTGGCCCAGGATACATCTGCCCCAACTTCACCCATGCTATTAAAAAAAAAACCCAAAAAACAAAACAAAACAAAACAAAAAAAAAACCAAGCTCAGTCCCCTGTAAGATAATACAGTCATGCACTGCATAATGATGTTTTGGTCAAGGATAGACCACAAATACCACATCAGGTCCCATTATAACAGAGCTGAAGAATCCCTATCACCTAGTGATGTTATAGCCATGGTAATATTAGTGCAATACAGTTTTCACATATTTATGGTGTAAACAAATCTATGACTCTAACAGTTGTATAAAAGTATAGGACATATAATATGTACTACATCAAAAACAAGTTAGAGAAAAGACAGCCTCTTTAACAAATGGTGCTAGGAAAACTGGAAATTCATATGTATGTAGTACATCGAAATTTAACCCCTTTCACCCTGCACAAAACTCAACGCAAAGTGGATCAAAGACCTAGGAATTAGGCCAGACACCTTACACCTACTAGAAGAAAATGTGGGACCAACACTCCAACATGTTGGCTCAGGAACTGACTTCCTTAATAAAACTCCCAAAGCACAAGAAGTAAAATTAAAAAATCAATAAATGGGATGGCATCAAATTGAAAAGCTTCCTCACAGCAAAGGAAGCAATTAAGAGCATGAAAAGAGAACCCACAAAATGGGAAAAAGCCTTTGCCACCTGCACCTCCGATAGGGCAGTAATATCCAGGTTATATAAAGAACTCAAAAAACTTAAAACCAAACCCACAAATACCCCAATCAATAAATGAGCAAAAGAACTAAACAGACATTTTCGAAAGAAAAAATACAAATAGCCAACAAATACATGAAAAAAATGTTCAACATCTCTAGCAATTAGAGAAATGCAAATTAAAACTACACTGAGATTTCATTTCACTCCAGTCAAAATTGCAATTATCAACAATACAAACAACAATAAATGTTGGCAAGGATGTGGAGAAAAGGGTACCCATAAACATTGATTATGGGACTGCAAATTGGTACAACCACTCTGGAAAGCAGTACAGAGATTCCTCAAAAAACTAAGGATGGATCCACCATTTGACCCAGCTATCCTACTCCTTGGTATACAACCAAAAGGATCTCAAATCAGCATACTGCAGTGATGCAGCCACATCAATGCTTATTGCAGCACAATTCACAATAGCTAAGCGATGGAACCAATGAAGTTGTCCTTCAACAGATGAATGGATAAAGAAAATGTGGTATATACACACAATGGAGTATTAGCCATAAGGAAGACTGACTTTATGGCATTTGCCAGCAAATGGATGGAACTTGAGCTTATCATGCTAAGTGAAATAAGGGAGTATGAAAAAGCCAAAGGTTAAATGGTCTCTCTGATATGCAGAGGCTAACCCAAAATAAGGAAAAGATCAGACGCCTGGACAAAAGAGAAGGAAACAGAAAGGAGGGATGAGATAGGGAAAGTCTGTGGAATGAATAAGACTTAACTTTCCTGTGTTCATATATGAACATACCATAGTGAATCTCATTAACATGTTCATCAACAAGTCACTAAACTAAAAAAAATTAATAAATAATAGAAAGATCAGTAGAGTAGAGGAAAAAATGGGAAGTGGGTAGAAAGACTGGGGAGAGAATTGAAATAAGTTAGAATCCATACTTTTATAATTATATCATTGATTATACTATTGTCATATATATCTAGAAAGAACAGGATGTGGGAGGAAGAAAGAGGAAGGAGCAATACTGAGGACTGAATTAGAACTAGTTATACTACATGCTTTTATAATTATATCATTGTATATTCTATTGTCATGTATAACTAAAATAAATAGGGAAGGGAGGAAAAAAGAAGGAATATCAGATATATCTAAAAAATAACCAATAAAAAATAAGTGACTATGATAGTGGCTCATGGCCTAACTATACTGTACTTTTTGTTATTATTTTAGAATGTGCCACTTCTATTTATAAAAAAGCATGTCACTGCAAAAGAGCCTCTTGCAGGTTCCTCAGGAGATGTTATAGAAGAAGACATTGTTCTCATAGGAGTGTTATTGCCCATGAAATCTTCCAGCAGACAAGATGTGCAGGTGGAAGACAGAGACAGTGATGATCCTGACCCTGTGTAGGTCTAGGCCAATGTGCTTGATTGTGACTTAGTTTTTAACAAAAACGTTAAAATGTGAAAAAAATTTTAATGGGAAAAATTTATAAGGATATAAAGAAAGAAAATATTTTTGTTGATACTTTAAAAGTGCCATTGCAATAGAAACAATAAAGTTTAAAAACTAAAAAGTTTATAAAGTAAAAAAAGGGAGAGTAAGCTAAGGCTGATGTATTAGTGAAGAATTTTTTCACAATTTAAATGTAACTCAAGTGTACAGTGTTTACAAAAATCTAAGCCATAGAAGATAAGGAATCAAGTACAATCCTACTCGGAATTTTATCTTTACACAGAACACAAAGCAGGGTCTTAGCGCTTATGTATGAGTTGAGATTCGAACTTAGCTCCTGGCCCATGAGCACACCCCTCCCTACTTGTTTTAGTCAGCTTTTTATTGCTGTGACCAAAAATCCTTCATGAATAATTTTAAGGAGGAAAAATGTATTATAGGGCTCACAGTTTCAGAGGTCTTAGTTCACAGATGGCCAGCTCCATTCCTTAGGGTGCGAGATGAACAGAATATCATGGCAGAAGTGTGTGACAGAGGAAAGCAGCTGGGAACATGACACCAGGAAGCAGAGAGAGAACTCTTCTCAACAAGAATACATACCCCAAAGGCACACCTCAGTGACCCACCTTCTCCAGCCACACCTTACTGCCAAGAGTTACCACCCAGTTAATCTCTATCAGGGGATTAATGCACTGATCAGGTTAAGATTCTAATAACCCAACCACTTCACCTCTAAACCTGCTTGCATTATTTTACACATGAGCTTTTTTGGGATACCTCACATCTGAACCATAAGTAGGGTGATTTTTTTCTTTACTTTGAATATTCTCACGTTTCCTGATTACATATATTACATTTTACACATATCACTTTCACAGATAATCTTTCTAAATAGACTTGAGTTAGACAAGTCCTGACCATTTCCCTGAATTCTGAAGGTTATTTAGAATTTTACTCTGTTGTCTAAGGTGATGGTCTTCATTGTGTGCCCATTGTTCAAGTCCTTCTTTCACCTAGATTACTACCTATAAAGTCATGATGAGTAGTCATCATGACAAATGCATTCCACAAAACTTTATAAAGGTTTGCCCTAAATCTCTTTTGTGGTAACTTCAGACAGTTCCTTCTTCCTTGGAAATTATAAATGGCTAACTTAGAAGTGATATTATTTCATATTTATAAAAGTGAGAAATATATATAATTATATAATATATATTATATATACATTTATATATAATGAATTTTACTGTTCATATATATCAATATAATTTTTATGTACAAAAATAAAATTTGGTATTCCTTTGGAAGGAAATAAAGTTTAGCTTAAATTAAATTAAATATATACTTGTGGTTACCCAGAAGTTAATATATTTGAGTCTGATTGTACATCTAAGAGGGAGGAAAAGCACAAATCTAGAATATGAAGACCTTGTGATGTCTGTGAGAGTCAGCGTACACTATAAAAGTGACACTAATAAAAACATGAAGCAATCAGAATTATCCTGCACTAGCACTCTGCTTAAATTAGAATGTGAAGGTTAATTTGAAATTTTGATTAAGCTTAGAAATTCAGTCCATTCAAAACAGCATTCAAATTTCTCTATGATTCTAATCCTTAATGATTATTCACTGAGAAAACAAACAGTCTTCAAAGGAACAGCAAGGGAGCAGGGGAACTTTAGCTAAAGAAAAAAAAACAACAGCAAGACTAAAATAATATTAACAAAATGATAAAAAAATAAATCTTAATGCCTCAATGATTATAAATCAGTATTTAAGAAAAAATGCTTACTCTTTGATTATTTTTAACTCATCCACCCAAGAAATAAAGATCAAAATGTGTTCTAATGTTGCATGTGTAAAACGAAGTTGAAGATAAGTAACCAACGCTGACTGAATCATACATCTTAAAAATAGTTCACTAAAAATTTGCAAGAAAAAAAAAGATATGTGCAAATTAAAGATTGGAAGTGCTGTAGTGAATACTGAGAGAAGATCAAATCTTCATTAAAATTTCCTGAGTCAGGGCTGGAGTGATGGCTCCATAGTTACAGGGCTTGCCTGGTATGCATGAGTACGCGAGTTCAAACCCCCAGTACCATTTACACAATGGAGTCTTGGAGCAACAAAAGCTGCATGAAAAACTAAATTTAAAAGTTTAAAAATTCCTGAGTCTAGTACACTTCAAAAAGATAACATCCACTATTTTATGAGATAATTGTTATATAAATAAAAAAGTGTTACTAAAGTATAGAGTCTATTTTCCTAAAGATGGATAGGAATAGAAAAATATTAAGCAATTTTACTTTAGACATATCTGATGACAGTTCCAAAGTAAGTATATTATCAGCATTTTCTAAATTATATTTTACTTGGAGACATTAATGGATTTATTTGCAGAAGGGTTATTTGTCAAATACATTCGCAAAATGTTACATGTATTATAAAGATTATAATGCACATTTCCAATAAACCTAATTTTACTTATCCAGATATTTTTCTAAGTTGATTTAACAGAGGGATATAGATTAGATGTGCTTTGAGTGTGTCCCCCATGGGACATTGAATGATAGCCATTCAAACTTGGGTGACATGGAATCTTATTATACTTTTGATTTGTATTTCCTTGCAGGTTAGAGATATTAAGTATGTTTCCATATGTTCATTGGCCATTTGCATTTTCCTTTTGATTAATGTCTATTCAGATTATTTCCCTTTTATTAATTGGAATAATTTTTGTGATGGTTTTTATTGTGAAGATTTTGGAGTTCTTAATATATTTGGGGTATTAATGAGATACAGATGTAAGAAAGAAGTAATTAAAATGCTGAAAGCTTAGATTTCATATATAAAAATAAGTATAAAGTGAATAATATGTTTTATTTTCAACTTAAAAATAAAACCTATTTTCTATTCTTTCAAGTAAAAAAGCAAAAACAAAATTCAAGTCAGTAGCAATAAGGACCCCTGGCACCCAGAATAAAGTCTTGGATTACTGAAAGGATCACAGAACTTGGAGGAAATGGATTCCAGATCTGAGGCATATTATGTATAGTAGGGTGAAGTTCAGAGAAAATCAGATTCATCTTGAGTTGATAACTGTCAAAACTGAGTCATGTGTGTACAGAGATTCATTATAATATGACTGGTTTTGTATATATTAGAAACTTTTCATAATATGAAAAGAACAACACAGAAAACAATCTTCATGATCTGTGGGCATGCAAAATCTTAGAATGTAAGTGTTGATAAAAGCTTCAAAATTTTTAGAAAATAATTTTTAAGCAGACATAAAAGGCTAAATTGCAATAGGAAATATAAATGATGATAACCTTTTATAAATATAATTTGATTTTACTTCAAAATATTACCTGTATATCTTAAGTATAAGCCTCCTTTTCTCAACAGTTGCTCAATAAACAACAGCAGAACTTAAAGTTATAGTAGATTTCTCTTCAAATCCCCTAAAATTTATGAGAACATACACCCATACACAAAAGCACTGTTTTGAACTTGAACCATTCTGAGTATATAAATATAAATTAACTATGATATAAAAATATTCATAATACCAGAGGCTTAAAAATGTAAATCATTAGAAACATTAAATTACTGATGTGATTACAGAGTGGCACTTTATAAAATAGGGCAGCAATAATTAGAAACATGCTAGATAATCACCATCTATAATACAGAAAAAAATTCTCCCCTAGGCATCAAATTAAGGTTCATAGTTTAGATATTCTGGGTAAGAAGATGAATAGCACATATCTGGTCAAATTTAAAAAAAAAGAGGAAACAAATTTAAATTTGTTATCTTAATTACTCCTTGGCAACACCAAGGGCTTATTTTACCATATAATGTTATTTCCAGTTACTTATATATAAACTCAGCATCATATTAAAAAATAACCTAAATAGTAG
Source organism: Aplodontia rufa (assembly GCA_004027875.1). Taxonomy (NCBI): domain Eukaryota; kingdom Metazoa; phylum Chordata; class Mammalia; order Rodentia; family Aplodontiidae; genus Aplodontia; species Aplodontia rufa. The sequence goes on along the minus strand of PVKS010003751.1, from coordinate 80,560 downwards.
TTCTGCTTGTTTCCAAACCATCAGAACTTAAATTTACCTACAGTACTTTGTATTTACTACACAAAAAAAGATATTTGATTTTTTTAAATAAAGACCAACTAAAGATAGATAAATGGTTTTCTTTTTTTTTTTCTTATTTCCTGAATAATGAGATTTTCACTTCATATTTAGTCTGGCTGTTAAAGAGTGAGCACAGCACACTGTCACACTGATGGCAGGAAGTTTATAGCTGTAAGTTAAAACATCTGTGGGAGCCTACCATTGGATGGGCACTATAGCCTAAGGGCAACTAAAACCGATCAATAAGAAGATAACTAGTCAAGCTCATTATCCCATGGTGAGAATTGTTTGAAGTAATGAATGACAATATCTTTGTCCTAACTTTAATAACTATCACAAGGCAAAACTGATGTTCATACCTTATTTCTACTTGTGTTCTGTCTCACCTTTCCTGAGGACAGGGTTATGAATAGGAATTCATGTTGGAAAAATGAATGCTCTTAGTGGGAGGCTGTTTTAAAAAGTATGTCTGGATTTGGAGAGAAGTGGCAGGAAAGTGGGAGAGAATACTTAACCCAATGTGATGGATGGACTATGTTTATGTCCCCTCCCAAATTCAGATGTTGGAATCCAAATCCTCAATGCAATGGCACAGGAGGTGGGTCCCTTGGAGGTAATTGGGTTTAGATGAGATCATCTTCTTGCTGCAGTCTTCTATTCATTTCTCAGATGCTTTCTCAATGTCACAATCTGCAACTCTAACTTTATGACAGTTTTTGGTAACTTCAAGATCTATGCCTTCTTGACACACTGGCTCTATGTTTCTCCATGTCCTACAGTGGTCCTGTCACCAATACCACTAACTCCTCTCTTCACACCAATGGGGACATCCCTCCATAACCTCCCTCCATCTCCAACACTGCACCCTTGTCACCCCCTTTCTTCCCAGAGCCCTTGTACTAGGTACCCAGATTCTAACAGTTCTCCAATCCCACCAGGACCTGCAAATCATGGATCCTATCATCTGTCTTCTATCTCTTGCCCCAAATTCACATCCTTAACTGCTTTCCCTGCTTGGCATACATTTCATGGTGCACCTCTAAAATCACCACATTATATTAAACTCCAACAAAACGTACCATACAATCATACTAATGGGATCACTTTATATCAAAGACCAGTCCCCTGAAAAGTTCCATTAAGCCAGGCCAATCGTCTCCTGTTCTGCCAGATTACTGCTTAATTCTTACATTTACCCACCCCCTCAGCTATGGATATCTCCTTCTCTGCCTTCACACTTATAGTACCATCCAAGTGCTATACTTTACATAAGATCGAAACTTAACACCAATTAAAAATGTGGAAAAAAATGCTATCACTTAAAAAAAAAGTGCTCAAACTGGAAAAAAAAAACCCAAAATAAAAAAAAAAAACCTTACACTCACACATAATATTCTGTTACTATCACTTACTTGTATCAGTCTCATAACTGCCCCTATTTTCCTGTATTATTATTTTTTTCATCACTTGTTGATAATTCCCATCAATGTATACACTTGTTTCTAGTCTTTTCTCATTTATCCCTCTTTGGAAGAATAAAGAAAAAAAATTTTCTAGATGAATAAATAAATGAAAAAGAACAAGAAAATTATTTTCAGCTTACAATTTTTAAAAACCTGCAGTTATGTTAAAATATTAGGACATATAAAGAAAAGATAATATAAAAATGTTACTAATAAAAATAGAAATAGATCTTCTTTTATAAGAATAGAGATAAGAGAAAAAGATCTAGAATCAATATGACAATTATAGCATGTTCATTCCAAAAAGAACATAAGTGGATTAAAAAAAAGCTGTGAGCATACTGATAATCTGTGGGAAATATGCATTGTAAGTAACAGAAAAATAGAAAATATCAAAATACAATTATAAGACAAATAACCATTATAAATCATTGCTCAAAAGAAAATAGTTTTGTAATACATATGATTAAGAAATTCAAAAGAAGATGCAGCCAGTAATATATGAAAAATCTTTAATTTCACCAAAAATAATAACATAAATCAAAATAAAAATTAGATACTATTATTGATTATAATACATATTTAGTATATTTAAAATTACATAAGTGCAAACATAAATTAATCATACATATATGCAGGCACATACAATGCACCATATATTTCAAGGCAGATAAGAATGAATGCAGTCATACCAATGGGGATATCAACTTATAACACTGCAAAGATAATTTGACAATATAGACAAGTAGTTTTTTTTTTTAAAGAGAGAAGGACAGTGAGAGAGAGAGAGAGAATCAGAGAGAATCAATTTTTATTGAGTTTTTCACATCGGTTTCATTGCTCTGATACTTAGTTGTGTATGTGGGTGCTGGGGTTTGAACCCGTGTATGCACATGTGCGGGGCAAGTGCTGTAATCACCAATCCACTGCTCCAGCCCAACAAATAGTTTTTTTTAATGAGATTTTTATAAAGAGCAAAAATTAGAAAAAAAAACTTCCAACAGTAGGAAACTATTTAAATAAATTAAAATATATCCTTATTTTAGAATTTTATAAAACAAATAAAATTGATAATTCTGTAAGTATATGTAAGCATATCTGGTATTGCTCCAGGCACAACATCAAGTCTATAAAGCAGGTTATAAAGTAGCGTGACACATACAGTCTCAATTCTCTAAGGTATGTACTGGAAATAATACATCAAAAAGTAAGGATAGGATAGATGAAAGAGTACAAGGAGTGTCTCCTTCTAAGTTTTGGGATTATAGGTAATTATAATTTTCTTCCGTATTTTCTTATAGCAGAACATCTAGAAACTCACAGCAACAAACACTGAAGATGCAGATGAATAGAGACTAGGCAAGGTGATCAGAAGAGAAAGGTTTCCTCTCTCCACCCCTTTTAGTAGGAATTGGTGGTAATCACTAGAGCCTTGAAGTATTGACATGGGTGAGGACTCTGGAACTGGAAACTTCTTGTGCAATCTTTACAAATCCCATTCTATTCTTACTACCACTACCACCACCTTATTTGGAGATATTTAATTATTAAAATATTACCACCAGCAAAAGTAATATCATATAATGTAGTTATGAAGAAATTCTGCTCTCCAAGCATATAGCTTGTAAGTTAGAGAATACTTCTGAGCTTCAGTTTTAATTTACAAAATAAATAGATTGAGATAACTTCTTTATTACATTCATTACTCATTTAGTTCTGTAGAAGAAAACTAGGGGAAACACAACATTGTATTTTTGTAAGTCAGATGTTGTGTATCTTTAAACAGTTCTAGAATTTAAAATGATGATTGAAATATTTTGTCTTTACCATTTGTGATAACACTTCAAAATATTAAATAATAATTTTCAAAATTATTGGAAACTCGAAGGAATGGAGATTATAATTATAAACAATTTATAATTGTCTTATTTGAAATTAAGTGAAATAATCACTGATTTCATTCTGCAGATGGCCAACATTCATTAATGCTGGAATGGAAGGGAGGGTGTAAGGCAGGCCTGATCCCACCCATACAGCATAGATATTTTTCAAAAATCATTTAAGAATAAAGCTTACACCTCTTAAAATATTTTAAGGTCTTTACATGTTTCAGCATTTAAGAAGGATTTTGCAGAAAACATAAGGAAAAAAACCTTGAAAGTTCTAAGGCTATAGTCTCTTGAGAGTCTACACAATTAAGAGACTATTATTCATAGGACAATGAAAGTGCTACACGCATTGTAGTTCTAAAACAGTGAATTTAAGACAAGCTAAATTGCACCAAGGCATAGGCTAATAAACATCAAAAAACACAGTCATTGTAAGCTGAGACTCATCTATTATTAGCACGTGACCATGCTAGACAAAAAAGAGTACACAGTTGACAAGGAGAATTATATAGTCTAAATTTATTTTGCTTAACTGTTCATTTGAAAAAGGAAACTAAACATTTTGCAAATATATTTTACAAATATAAAGTTAAAAAATCAAATAAAAAGATGAGAAATTGCACTCAAATAAATAAAAATAAAGAAATTTTTAAAAAATTGAATTTAAATTTAAGAATCACAAAATATAGGTTGGAAGATTCTACAGATGTGTTGTCATTTAGGATTTTCTGTGATTTAAAAGGGTCTTTAGCCAACATGTAACCTCATTTGACCAACTGTGGTAGTATTGTTACCTTAGAGAGAAAATGCTATGGCTCCACAGGGCTCTTTTTTATCACATGACTACTGATGTTGTGAGTCTAGAACCAATCTTCTGACATCCACTATACTGATCTTTTCACTAAACTACAGGTTTTTTGTACATAACCCTTTTTCATGAAAATACCAACAATTGAAAACCAAGAGACCCCCTTTCAATTGACGGTTTCCTCCTGTGCTGTCAACTCATCCAACACACTGTGAATTTCCTTTAGCTCTACTGTGCTCCAGAGCTGCCTCTTTTCTTTCTTTCTTTTTTGACTCTTTTCTGTCATAAAAATTTTCAAAATGCTCAAAGCCTCTTCAGGTTGACAGAAACAACTCAAATTAGAATGTAAGATATTAGTGCATGGGAATTATGATTGGATATGAAGCATCCCTCTAAAGCTCCTGCATTAATGCAAAAGTTAAAAATAATTAGATTGCGAGGCTGGAGCAGCAGCCCAACAGTTATAAAGCTTGGCGGGCAAGCAGAAAGAGGTGGTTCAAACCCCAGCACCATGTACACAATGAAGTGTTGGAAGTGTCAGAGCAATGGAAGCTACATGAAAAACTAAATAAAGTGATTCTTTTTCTCTCTCTCACTGACCCTCTGGATCTTTAGATAAATAAATTGTGAGAGTTGTGTCCTAATCAGTCCATCCTAGTTTGAGTGAACTAACTGGGTAGTAACTATAGGCAGGTGGGGCATGGTTAGAGGATGTGGGTCACTGGGTACATGTCCTGAAAGGACCCACCTTCCCTGCTGCATCTTCTACTCTCTCTCCCTGGTTCCTGACTGCCAGGAGGCCAGCAGCACTCCTCCACTTTCCACATCCTTCATGATGACGTTCTGCCTTCCTTAGGTCTAAAGCAATGAACTCTGCTTCCCATGCACTGAACTTCAGAAATTGTGAGCCACAGTAAACTCTTCCTCCTCTTAGTTGTACTTATCAGGTATTTAGTCACAACCATGAAAAGCTGACTAACATAAATTTTGGTCTGTTTTGTTTTGTTATTGACCATCTTATTCAAGACTATCTGGAATAGTGTCTGGCACAGAGGAGATAATTAGTAAATTTTTATTAAATTTAAAACTTCCTTTGGCTTCATCTTACTTCAAAACTGCTAACCTCTTATGACACTTCATTTCACGTCTTACATCATTTATCTTAAAACTTTAGCCAAGCTTCAAATTCACCATCTTCCAACACAATTCCCAGTTAGATAATCAAATAACCTCCTAATTTTCAGTGTCTTCCATCCTACTAGAACTCATTTGAAGATTAAACACCCTGTGAGTGTCCCTCTCCTTACCATTATTACTATTCAGTCTATTTTTATTTATCCCTCTCTGTTTTCTTTCTCTTTTGTTGACAATTTTTTTTCTTTCTGTTTTTAACTTTCAAGCTATGGTCTTGGCCTTCTCTCCTCACTTCACTAGTTCCCTCTGGCCATCTTTTACACCAGGGCATAAATTACTATATCTGTGTCATTAAAATCTAAATATGTCTCTAGTCTTTATTTCCTGAATAAGCAAAAGAATTGTATATTTTTTCTTCCTGAACTACACGAAAACTTTGAACTTAACATCCTCAAAAATAAGCATTTTTTAAGATATAATTCCCTTTCCCCAAAATTTCTTTTCTTGAGTTTCTTGCTTCCATTCCCTCCCTGACATTTTTCTCCTTTTCTGATTCATAGCCATTGCCAGTACAATTTTTTAAATATGCAATTTAAAAAGAACGCAACTATGTAAATATCATCATTGCCAGATCCACCAACTTTCATTTGTATCCATAACTGACTTCCATCTGTATTCATGTATTACATTTTGTCTCCTGTTACCATATATGAGCTACTTTTACTTAGAGCCCATTTCTCCTTATTATCCTAGAACTCCTCCATAGCTTTGTATCAACAGATACAAAGACAGCACTCCAGAATATTTCACCCCCTCTTCCCTCCTGTCAGTAATCATTTCTTTCTCCTGGGTAATTTTGTCTTCACACAAACCTGATTCTTAAAGTGTTTCCGTCTTCCAAATGGCAACCAACCTCACTTGATCCTGCTTCTCCATTCAGCTACTGTTCCCTTTCTACACTTTGCTTACAGAAAAACTCAAAAGAGCTGCAAATACTATTTTCACTTTCTCTTCCCACATTCTCTTTAACCCAGTTCACCCAGGTTTATATTCTTACCACTGCTTGCAATGGGTCTGTCAAGGCCCCAGGGACCTCTACAACCATGAAATTACTAGTTGATCCTTAGTCCTTATCTTTTAGGAACTAATAGGAGCATTTGAACTGCCTCCTTTCTTCTTAAGACAGTTTCAAGACTTCCCTAACTACCTATGCAAAATAATACGACTCCCATATCCAGCCTCTCTCCTTCCCCAGGTCCCCTGTCCCCCTTATCCAGCCTTATTAGAATTCTCCACAGCACTTATTATCATGTGGCATATGACATATTTATTTTTTATGAAATGTAAGCTCCATGACTTAGAACTTACTTATACCAGCCTCTTGCCCATACTAAGCCTGTACTAAATATTATTTAAACTATTTATACTAATTATACTATTTCTACTATTATACCAGTCAATTAACAAATTATAGTTCCTCTTAATTCTTAGACCATGTAACAACCAAAAGAGTATTTGTGTCTCAATTTTCTTTCCCTTTAAATCTATTTTATGCCATTATTGTGAAGCATAAATCAAATCATACATTAATAAATCTATAGTAGTTGGTAACATGCTAAGAAGAAAAAAAATTTATAAATTATCAAACTTTAGAAAAAGTTTCTATTTTTATTGCACATTTTGTTTAACCAATTCACATATCTTCCTTTGGTATTTAAAAATATAGTACTTAGGAGCACCTCATGACTTTCAAAGTCATGTATGTCTGGTCTTGAATTATGATTCTGCCATCCTCTGACTTTGATCATGTTAATTAACTTCTCAGAACTTCATTTTTATTATCCATGAAAATGGCATGGTTTAGAGGATTAAATGAAATAATGTGTACAATTGCTACTCTTACTATTATGTAGATGGTCACTCATTTTCTTCATGAGCTCAGTGTTCATTCAAAACCTACCAGGTTATTAATTTAAAAAGTATTGAATTGAATTTATAATCTGGCTCATAGTTGCCCAAAGAAAGCATTATTTCCTTCATTTGAAAGATTTATTGAATGGTACTAACATACCTCACAGCATTTTAAAATGCAAATAAAATTAGGTGTAAGAATTGAAAGTAATATTTTATTCTTTAAAAAAATCAGAGTTGTCACAATTTAAACTGAAAGGTGGACAACAGAGAAAGAGGCTGTCTTTTTTGCATTAATTTCACTAAAATACATTGTCTACCATAGGAAATTGATGAATATTAATTTATGGTAATTTTTATTCTAACTCTTTTAGAAGGACAGCTTTATAGAAGTACTATATAGCACAGTCCCTGAACTATTCTCATGAAATGGAATAGAGTTCCAGAGAGATAATAAAGTATGAGTGCTATTCAGTGAGCACTAATAATCAGGGAAGATACTAGCTTAATCATAACAATTGAAAGAATCAAGCTGAAATAATCTACCAATGTCAAAGAATGCTGTGGAATAAGATGAGAGGAGTTTTAAAACTTTTCAGGCCTAATGCATTTCAAATTTAAATTGGCAAAAAAAAAGATTAAACATACACACTGCACCTATAACTTTAAACTAATATTTATTGTAAAAGCATTTTGTCTTCTACTAAATTGCCTCTGCAGCTTGATTCCTCTGGCTTTCTCCCAGGTTTTAAAGCAGAATGGTCCCTGCTGAGGCTTTCCATAGATAAGTAATTAATTAAATCAGGAAGGGCATACGAGTAGTAAAACATCTAACATAAAAGGCTTTAGGAGAAAATATATTATTTTTTGTTTTGTGATTAAATGACAACAATTGAGAATAAGAGCCAAAATTCCACTCAAATGCTTTTTCCATTTTACAGTATTTTAAAAATCTGGAGTATAGCAACAGCAATATTTATAAATGATCATAGCAGTTTTCAGGAATCACTATTCCAGCATGAAAATAAATGTTTTAAGAATGGAGTACAATATGCAAGCAACAAGTCTTTGAAAAATTTAAATTGTTTCAGAACATTTTTGGGGCCATGTTAGATAATTTACCAGGGTTTAAAAATTCTCCTTGATATTCACTAGCTGTGAGCACTTGGCAACCTACCTATCCATTGACCACCTCAGTGTCCTCATTTGTAAAATCAGAATAGTACTTACCTCACCAGTTGGTTGCAAGCATATTTCTTATGTAAACCTTGGAGTTACCTTCCATTCTTCCTTCTCCTTTACATTACATGCATACTTCCTTTCCAAAGTCTTAGTTAACTTTGAACCTGGATTCTGCCCACATATTCATTTTATAACCCACCTATTACTTTCCTCCTCAACAGGTATTCTTGTGTCCAGTAAGAGCCTCAAAATACACTATGTACTACTGCCAGTCATTGTGCCCAAAGCACCAATGATGCATTGATTGTCCTCTTCAGATATCTGCATTCATTCCCACTGCCAGCAGGAAAATCTCCAGAACTTTTAATTTTATGCCCTTCACAATCTGGGTCTCTCCCAACACAGCTTCTAATATACTCATTTTATGATCACTCCATTTCACTCAACTAGGAGTACTCATTACAAGAAAAAGGTCATGCAAATTCAAGCCACCTTTGCCAAAACAGTTTTCTGTGGCCTCCAATGTATTTGCCCATCCTTGTTTCTCAACTTCCTATTAAAGCAAGCTTCTTTAACATCAGAGCACAGTCAAGTCCATTGACATCAAATAGGACTCAATTTCAACCCTTCTCTGTATTGTTATTTATACCATTACTTTATAATAACCTGATTAAAGCCTTACTTTCTTTGCCTTCTGCAATCTGTTCTCCATACAGTGTGAAACTGATATTTTTAAAAGGACAAGTCACATCAGGTGACTGTGCTGTTTAAAATCCTCTAGTGGGTTGCCATTCTTAGAAGAAAAGACAGAAGCAACATGCATCAGTCTGCCCCAGGCCAACCTACCTCACCACTTGGGTTCTGGAATTCGTCACTCTGCCTTTGCTGCTGGGTTCTTGGCAAACGCTACTGTTATCCTTTCTTGTCTAAAATTCTTACCCCACAGCTTTACATGGCTGCATTCTTGGAAGAGTCCTTTCCTGATCACCTTTCCTAAAACAGTCGCCAACATGTGCATGCGCAAAAGCATGCGAGCACACCCCCACCCCCCACCCCATACACACACACATTCATTCACCTCTATCCATTTCCCTGCTTTCTTGTCTTCTTAGAATTTATTTTTACCTGAATTTATTAATTTCTGTCACTCAAAACTCTTTAGTTGGAATGTAAACCCCATGAAGTATGAATGCTCCTTTTTGGAGCTGAATCACTAATTCAGTATACTGGAAATCCTCAATAGCATTTGTTCAATTATTAAATTAATCATCCTCTTAAAAATATTCTATTTCTCAGACTATAACTTCCTCAAGAGAAGTAGTATCTGAATGCTCTAAAGTTTCTGAATTTATAAAGTGGTTTGAATTTAGTAAATGCTCAAATATATTTTTGCTTTTTTTAAAAATCTAGCAGAGACATAGATTAAAGTATAATCATTGCTAAAAAATTAAACGCAAATAGAATACAAAATGAAACAAAAATACAAAATAAAAATATTATTCTACTGATTTTATAAGTTTATTATTTAAAGAACTATGAAAGAAAATCTAATCCATTTCATGTTGATGTTTTATTGGCAAGGCCATCTGTACTAGTATCTTGCACAAATTTCAGCTCTATTAAAATCAAACAGTACTACCAGGATTTGTGAATCCAAACTGAACTGAACTCATTAACTCAGGTCCCACAATGCTACAAGAGGATTTATTTTGTCAAAAATAAATATATTTCTAAACCAAGACAATATATTTTCACCATTTTCCTTACTGTCATCAGGCAATTGCTTTCTTTATGATAATATAGATGAGAGGCACAAATCAGTACAGACACCAATATTTTTAAAACCTCAGAGGGAACCAAAATAGAACACTCTAAAATACTTTTAAAACCTTCTTAGAGCAAATTATTCTTCTGAGTTATTTCTTTTTATCTCCTCCCTATTCAACTTCAGATACTAATGTTTATATTTAAAGGTCTAAAAGAGGGCAGAAAACAGCAAGGAGTGAGTGGACTGGCACAAGGTTGTCATTTGATGTTTTTTTGTTTTTGTTTTTGTTTTTTGGTGAAAGACAGAGAAAGAGAGAGTTAATTTTGTATCTTCATTTCATTTTTGTTTTTCCAACACCTAGTTGTGTGCCGGGTCCTCATGTGTGCCAGGCAAGCACTCTGCATTCCCCTGATATATAGTTTTAGGTGATTAAATAAAACAATTTTAAAAGTGCAAGTGATAGAGACAGGAAGGCCTTTTATATTGCTCTATGCTATCAAATTAATTTCCTCAATAATGTGTAACATATCTAGATTATATTCATATATATAAGTCATAAAGTTAGTACTTTAGTGAATAATAAGCAAGTTCTTTAATAAATACTGAAACTGTCAACATTATTTGAGGCAAAATATTATTTTAATATTTTTAAATGTTTTGACAATTAAGTATCATTTAGTAAGACTGCTCAATATTTTATATTTTCGAAAAGATGCATTTTTGTCAATACCTATATCTTAAATGAAAAGCACTAGCAAATAAGGGGATTGAGAGCAACAATAATATGATAATAGTTGTGTGAATAACAATTACTGGAAAGTGAAATTTGTTTGTTGTTAAGTAATTTTACACATTTTTGTGATCTGTGTTGAGTCTCATAAATAGAACTACCTAAGGAAAAAAATGAAAAACTAGCTTTGGTTGTGAAAATTTTTGCCAGAAGCAAATAAAAAATAAAATTGTATCTTGGACTATGGAAACAGCTAAACAAATTTAGCTCAATTTTATACAGGCTATTTTATAGTTGGTAAACATAGTGATTACACAGTGTGGCAAGATGGATCATGTTAAATATTAAATGAATGAAGCAACACATAGATTACTATAGCCCAGTACAAATAAGCAAGGAAATGTTTGTTTAGGAAAAAAGGCTGGAAATAAAATGCATACAATTAGAATCATGGTTGTGATTTGAAGAAGATATTCTCCCAAATGTTCTTGAAAACAGTGATTTTATTTTTCAAATACATAACATGCATATGTGGTATACCTCTATGCAAAAATCTTGAATCCAAATATCTCCCTTCCCAATATATGTATGAATCTAAAAAAACTGATCTCTCTTTCTCTAAGTCACATGAAAAGATAAATAAAAAAATTCTCTCTCTCTCCCTAAACCACTTGGAAAACTAAATAAAAAATTGATTCTCTCCAATATATGCATGAATCTACCTTTAGTAATTTCTCCCTTTTTCATTCTTAAAAACAGTGGTACCCAGGGATTCCTTCTTTTACTCTACACATTCTTCCTCTATGGTTTAGCAACTCTCTTTTATGCCTTTGACTCCCAAATTGTTCTCTCCTAACTACTAACTACTTCTAATCTAAGTTTTAGTCCTGTGCATTCTTACAGTAACTGAATGTTCCAGAGATTATCTGGAAAGCCTTTATACAATCCTTGGTACAAAAAAAAAAAAGTTGTCAAGAACACCTTCAATCACCTCTGGCTTTCTATAGGTTTGGATGGTAGAATGACTGTTTCCCAAGCTGGAAGACTCAGTAGCAAACTTCACTAGTTTCTACTTTGTCCAATCATAAATATCTAGTAACCAAATACAAGCTATTTCATCCAATAGACTACTGAACTTGATGCTTATTTTCCATCCTAACTCTGTTCATGCATTCATCTCTGGTGATTTATTTTGTTTTTTTTAATACCCATTCTAAATATTTAGCTTCTATTACCTTACTTAATATTTAGACCAATCATATGTATTAGCATCATTTTAAAAACAAAATCGAGACACAAAAAGGAAAAGTAATTTGGTAGCATAGATAGGAAGTGGTAAAGCTGGTAATCTTTAATTGTTGCAACAATCCCTCTACCTCTATGTCACTCATTATAATTATTATGTTCTTTAAAATTGCTTTGACCTCCACTGCCCTGGTGATTATATTCAAATTCATTAGCATCACAAAGAAAGCCCTTGAAAATCTAGAACCAGGGTAATTTTTCTTATGTATTGTCACTCCTCATCCCACACCTTGCATTTCTATCAAACAGAAAACTCAAGATGGGCTAAGTCCTTTCTCAACCCCATCGCTTTGTGCATCCTTAGTTGCCCAGAAAACTGCTCCAATCACTCTTCTCACAAATCCTTCTCAGCAATGAAGTTTCCCCTCCCGGCACCCCAACCCTGCAGAATAACTTGTTTTACTCTTCACATTCCAGTATTCATCTAACACATTGCCTACTGTAAGGTAACAGAATTTAATTACTGGTTAATCTATTTTCCATACTAATTGATCTGCTCTAGAGCAGGAACTGGGTCTTGAATTCATCATTGTATCATTTTCTCAGCTAAGATTAGTGGCATATCCTCCTTGTACTAATGCTTAATTCAGTGCGTGGCACATAGCAGACATTCAATAAATGGTGGATGAGGAAAATTACCAGAGCATCTTATATCAGTCAGTCTCCAAGGTCAAGAAGACCTATAAGACAACTAATGGGAAAGCCTGAAAAGTCTTTAGGAATTAAAGGCAAAGGACATAAAAGAGGCCGAGTTATAAAAATGACAGAAGAGTTGAAAAGCAGCAGAGACAAACTTGACCCACTTGAAAGCGTTGTCATTTCTGTTATATTAAGTAATCAAATGGAAGATAATTTGGACAGAATCCTTTGCAACAAAACAAAGAATTTTCTTTTTTCCCTCTTTGTGTAGCTCTTGGTTCAGCTATTGAGCAATGCAGCTACTATGGTGAAATACCACCCTACCAAATGCTTTTAGTTTTAGCCCATTTAAGCTATTATAAAACTCAACTTGGCAGTCACCTTGCTGCACAGTGAAAGAGCAGGATAAATGAAACTTTCCTAAGTTCTTTTTTATCATCAAGCAGTAGGAGAAAATTATTGGCGTCCCTCAGTTGTGGCTAGGTTACATGGGTTATATTTTAAACATTTTAGGCCAAATTCACACTGTAATGCAATATTACTGGGCCAGTTTGTCTGGTTTGAGAGAAAGCCCTTTAAATAGAAATGGATTTGTTCCATTTCTTTAAAGTTTATGTAAAAGGCTTGAAAAGGTTAAAACTGTAAACTTTATCCCTACAGTAAACACAGAATAAAAATAAATTAGTCTCTCTCAAACATTTTTTTCAAATGTATTTAATTATTAATGATAGACATCATGGATTCTTTTCTGGGATTTTCAAAGCTTTTCCATTAAATTTAAATTCATCTAAAAATAGTTATTTGTAAACATCCATCGCAAAAATAGGATTGATACTTATAATTAAGGAAAATAAATCTAAAGTAAAATGAAATAGTCTACCTCTATGAGATTTGGTACTTACAATTTGTAACAGTGAATTTATTTAACCTCTCAATGCCATATTTCCTCACCTATAAAATGAAATATCTAATGCACAGTTTATTTCAAATATTGTGCTAACATTTATAATATCTGATAGAAATACCTGATCATTAGATGTTATTTAAAATGAAATTAAATACATTTAAATGATGCTTTATGACTTAATTGTTTGATAGCCTGATAATCAAAGCTAAGCAATTAAATTATTTTTAATCAGTTCCATTATTTTAGTCCATCATTCTTATATCTATTTTTGATAAAATATGATAACTTTATAAAGATTGGAAGAATGAGTAGATTATAAAAATGAAAGACCCTTGCTCACTATGGGTTTTCTTGTAATCACAATCTAAAAATTAAAAAATGTGGATTTGGTTTACTTCTTCTGAGATTAACTGAAGTCCAAAACTCAAAATTATTAAAGCTGATTTAAAGTGAAATAAATAAATACATGAAGGACATATTCAATAAAACTAAAGTAGTTCTATCTGTCCTTTTATTTCTGAAGTTTAGTGTTGGTTTGTTTGAGATATCAACTATCTGAATATGTAGGTGATTTTTTATGAAAGGGTATTCAGTTGAGATTTAACTCAATTTCTATATTTATTAGCCATCAATTTCCTGTATTAAGAACTAAATGCAAAAAGATAAATACTTCGTCATGAATAGTGCACTCAGTAATGGAAAAGACTGGTACATAAACAAAATAGAGAGGCAAATTCACTTGAGAGAATGGAGACTGTCACAGGGAGAGATCCAGAGGAGCCGCACATGGCCCATCCCAGATGTGGCAGATTCATTGGAATGAATAGAAATCAGCCCAGTGAAGCAAGTTAAAAAGAAATTCTAGGTAGTGAGAAATGGCCTGGTGTATAGGAGGGGTTAGGGAGAAGCTCAGAATTACTGAGTGTTACAGATGAGCTTGAAGAAGTAGGCAGAGGCTGAGTCCTAAAATGCCTTTCATTTCACACTAATGTGCTTGACATTTGCCTAGTGTGCACTGAAGAGACATTGACATAGTTTTTGTTAGAATGGGACACATTATGGGCTTACACTTGATCATTTTGGCTGATGGATAAAGAGAAAATTAAAAAAAAATATTACAAGTATGAAAAGTAGTAAAAGAGTTATTACAATTTCCAGATGAAAGATGATGGAAACTGGGGAAAAAAAGTAAAATGAAAAGAAAGGTAAGCACAGACTCAAAAATATATGCAGGGTAAGTCCACAGTGTGCAATGACTGACCAACATCTACTTCTATTATCATCCAATGAGTTAAAATAGAAGGACAGACTTGAGTTCAAATGTAATTATGCTATTTTTAAAAAGAACTCCATTTTAGCTACAAAAGACTTATAATAAGTTTTATTACAAGGTTGAGTTAGTCACCATTTTTTTATTATTCTTAGATTTTTCTGGCAGATTTTTAAAATGTATCCTTACTTTGTTTAATTTACAAAAATTTGTGTAGAGATTTTTGCGAGAAATTCATTACCTGTATTGATTAGCATAGAAAGCATACATTTCCTTACACTATAGTCTTCCTACCTGACAGCAAGAGACGATATAATTTTCTGTATCTACATCTTCCTTTCTAATTCTCAGTGGTGCCGTATGTTTTCAACATATGCATTTGGTCCTTTATTAACAAGTTTATTTCAACGTAGCTTTTCCTTTGTGTTACTATAAGTGAGGTCTGTTTGTCCATCATCTTTCCTTTAAAACATTTTTACAGTCATATTTTAACATCTGGAAAAACAGAGCATTATACAATGAAAACCCCTGAATTAAACCAACCTCTGTCAAGCATTTGACCATACTTGCTTCAGATTTTCTCTTCAAGAGAGAAAGATTACAGATATTATTGAAGCATTTGTTCACTTTGCAAAATCCTCTCCCAAGTGGGATCGCCAAATAAATTTCAGAACTCACTGTTAAATTTGAAAATATTGAGGATAAGTAAGACTCATGTAATATGCAATTTGAATACATTTTTATTTGCTAAATCTGATATTACCCCTGAGGTCTTGACACAACTCGAATTTATTTTTTTTATTCTTGAATATTTCAAAACAATACACATTATGTGATAATAAATATTTTAAAGCATTGTTTTGGATGTCTTCAATACGTATAAATGGTATAATGTGTTCATTCTGCTATTAGCTTTTTAAATGAAATGACATATTTTGAGATTTATCTGTACTGATTACCCAAATTGTTTACTCATTTGAAGTGTAGTTTTTCACAATTACAAACATGATTAAAATTAATATGCTTAACCATTTCTATTTTTCTTATGTATTTGTGAAATATTTTCTTAAATGTGATTATTAAGTTCCACTGCACAGTAGAATCACTTGAGGGGATTTATAACATACTGAAGCCAGAGAAAAATCTCTGAAGGTTCTGATCAACTCTTCTCCAGTGTGGTCCAGGTTCTGATATGATGGTGAAATACAACCAAAGTTAAGAACACCTATTGAGCTGTAGTGTATATGTTTACAAATGGAGTTGTGGGTTCAAGGACCTGTGAATCTTCTGTCATCCAAGATCTTGCTAGACTAGATTTATTATGGTTTGGATATGAGTTGTCCCTCCTCACCCTTGCCCCCCAAAAAGCTCATCTGTTGTACAATTCAGCAATAATCAAAGGTGCAATTATTAGATTATGAGAGCTGCAAACTAATTGGTAGATTAATCCACTTGATGGATAGTAAATTGAATGGATTATTGGTGGTGACTGTAGGCAGGTGGGTGTGGCTAGAAGAATGTCTCTGGAACCATGCTCTTGGGGACTCTGTCTGGTCCCTGGCTATTGCTCCCATTGCTTCCCAGCTTCCACGAGTTGAGCACTTTTCCTCTGCCTTGCCCTTCTGCCATGATGTTCTGCCTCATCTCAGGCCCAGAGCAATGGAGTGGGCTGAGCATGGACTGAATCTCTGAAATTTTCAGCCCCACATAAACATTTTCTCCTCTGACTTGTTCTTATCTGATATGTTGGTCAGAGTAAAGAAAAGCTGACCAACACAGAGCTCCAAAGGCTTTTAATGATTCAAAATCCATCAGCTATCTATACAACTCCCCACTGCTTTTCTTTTTAAGTTTTGCAAATTTGGTGTGTATATGAATTATTAAATATTTGTGGATTTATTTTGCTTTTCCTTGATTAGTAGTGGCATTGAGCATCATACTACATATTTATTGACCATTGATATTTTTCATTTCTTGTATATATTGTTCAAAAATTTTTAAATATTAACAGATTGTTTCAGTTATTGATTTTTAGAATTTTATTTTATATATATTTATTATTTTTTATCTATTAAAAAACCTTGCAGGGGGCTGGAGTGGTAGGTAGCTCAGCGGTTATAGCACTTGCCCAGCATGCGTGAGTGCGTGAGTACGTGAGTTCAAGCCCAAGCACCACGTACACAACAATGTCTCAGAGCAACAAAAGCCACATGAAAAGCTGAATAAAAATTGTTTCTCTCTTTCTCTCTCTCTCTCATTGTCCCTCTTTCTTAAAAAAAAAAAACTTGCAAAAAACTTTTTTCCAGTCCATGATATGACTTCAAATTTTTTTCAATAGTGTCCTTTGTTGCCAAAGAGAAGTTTGAAAATTTTAATCTTTCCTTTTATAACTTTTGCTTTTTAATATGTATTTAAGAAATTCTTCCTTTCTAACTCAAAGTAAAAAAAAAAAGTCCTATACAATGTTTTCTCAAATTTTAAAATATTTTACCCTTAAAATTTCTGACACAATATTAACCATTTCCATTAAGATGAATTAAAGATTTTTACCACACCTCCGTCCTCTAAACAGGAAGCCAGTTTTTCCAGTACTATTTATTGAATAGTTAGTTCATCCTTTCCACAATTTTTATGTGTAGCAATAAAAGTTTCTAAGCTCTTTGTTTTGTAAGTTAGAACACTGCACAATGTACAAATATCATACTGCCACAATTATTATAAAATTATTGTAGCATGGTATTAGACACAGCAATTCATCTACTCTTTTCTTCAAAATCGCTTTAGGATTTAGAGATTCTCTATTAAAAATACATAATCAGGGGCTGGAACAGTTGCTCAGCAATTACAGTGCTTACAGCACCGGCCTGGCAAGTGCAAGGATGTGCGTTCAAACCCCAGCACCATATACACTATTAAGTGATAGAGCAACAAAAGTCACGCAAAAAACTTAATAAAATTGATTCTCTCTTTCTCTCTCTCTCTCTCTCACTGTCCCTCTCTCCTAAAAAAATATAATATATATTATTAATCATGGGTTCAATCTCTAGAACTGAAAAGAATGTATGAACCATTACTTTATTATTAATATAATTCAAATTCTGAAGGGATGCCAGAGTGTGCAAACAGGTTTTCAATCTCTTTTGTATTTGTTTGATGTTTCCCATGGATCTCTCAAATATGATGTCACAATCCAGGGTTTGTGAACCCTGATCCACGTATCAGGGTTCCTCGAGGAAGCCATATCACCTGATGTGTACTGTTCTTTATAGGATGCTCAATTCCAGTTGCTAAACTTTTATTTTTAATCTCACCCCAGTTTCTTTTGTCTAGATGTTTTTGATTTTTCATATTTTGATTTAATGTCACGCTGGATAAGAAAACATAAACGTAAACTTTTCTTTTCCTATATTTTGAAGCAATTTGAAATACCACATCATCCATTTCTTAAAGATTTGGTAAAATTATCAGTAAGTCTATTTTTAGACTGGGGTTTTTTGAAGAGAATATTGACATAACAAAGCTTTTGATTTTTTTTTTTTGGCAATTGCTCTATGTGTTCAAGTTTCAGCAGTTTTTTATAATTTCCTAGAAAAATACTGACTTCATATGGGATTTTACTTTTATAATAGTGAACAACACACTTTTGTGCAATTCTTTAATATCTTCTGTTTTGATGGTATTTTCCCATTCCCAGTTCTTATATTAGATATTTGTACAATTATTTACATTGACCTCAGTAGGTTTGTTACTGAACTGATTTATTAGTTTTGTTGTTTTGTCTGTGGTCTAAGATATTACTTTTCTGCTTTTAAATCAATAAATCCTCTTTCCTATTTTCCTTATTTTTATTCTCAAAAATCTTTTATGTTCATTTTTATTGATTACAAGCATTTATGGCTAAGAACTTGCCTTTGGTTACTATGACTTAACTGTACCATTAAGTTTTGATACATAAGGCTTCATAGTTATTTTCTAGGTGATCTGTTTTAGATTTCATCCTTAACCCAAGAATCATCCCAAAAAGAAACATTTTTTTGCTGTTAATACTTTATTTTTCATTTTTATCTAGTTATATTTTGCTTTTTTGTTTTTGATTTTCTAACTTTATTTCACTGTGATGAGTGAATATTTTCTCTAATATTTTTGCTTTGGGAAATGTTAGTGATTTTCTGTAGCCTACTCATTTCTCCTGTGTGAATATTCTAAAGACTTTTTAATGACAACTTATGATATTCAGACTTACGTATTATTTTTGGTCTGTTTGATTGCCATAGTCTGAGAGATGAATTAGAATACCCTATGTAAATTAGAATATTTTATTATTTTTCTATTCATTTTGTTACTTGGATCTATGTAGAATGAATGTGAAATCATCATTTTTTAGACCTTTAACACTTTCAAATGGACCTGGCTTTCTCACACTTGTGTATGTGTCTCTGTGCATCTGGCTTATGGAGTGCTTAGAAGAAAGTGGTCCTGGATCACAGTTTTCTGCTCTGTTCTCTCCCCTTTCCCCACGGGCTGTGTGTTTGTATGAGGCCAGCCTTCCTTGTCCCACTTTTCTGAGACAGCTACAGGATGGTCACAATTCACATTTTCACCTCTGCTTTGTATACAATTCTCTTCCTGCCAAGGTGAAAAGCAGTGTGCTTTCCTCAAGAGACATAGCTCTTGCCTATATGACAACAACTGAAGGACAGGAGAGTTCCTAGAATCAGCGTAAGCATATGTCCATGGTTCAAACCAAGGATTATTCATTTCTCTTTAGGATATCCCAATGGTCTGGGCACTATGTGCACCTGGCTGTGTCTGAGATACGTAACTGCATATATTCTCTGTCAGTATCTTCCTGTACCCTGGTTTAGTATTTATTGCATTCAACAACACTTAATATTAAATGGTGATTCAAAATTATAGATGTCCCTAATTTTGACAAAAGCATAATTTGTATTTGTATTGTTGTTATTCTTATTTGAATGAGGTAGGGAAAGAGGAAGTGTCTTTGCTCCTCCTTCCCATAATTAGGTTTTTCTTGCACCTATGAAAATTGTTGATTC
This sequence comes from Aplodontia rufa, assembly GCA_004027875.1. NCBI lineage: Eukaryota > Metazoa > Chordata > Mammalia > Rodentia > Aplodontiidae > Aplodontia > Aplodontia rufa. Next base: position 60,437 of record PVKS010003751.1, on the reverse strand, counting down.
TATGAGCCTTACTTTAAACAAGTGAAATCAGAGTCTTCAAGAGTCAGTCCAAGAGATATATAATTTGACAAATTTCACAAGTGATTGTGCTTAGTGAGTGAGACCTTTGGCCAAACCAAAAAAAAAAAAAATTGCTTTTAATATTTAAAAGATTCTACTTACCTTTTTTGTGTGAACTAAATATACTTTTCTAAGGATCTTGCTACAAACTTAAGTTTCTTGTCATTTCTAAGTTGATTTCCATAAATTCTATTGGTCTTAATTTCTAAGAGTTTATAGACTTTAATTATTAAAAAGGCATTCACTGAACTAAAGAAATAAAGTCATGTGTTGGAATATGGGGCACTCCAGTACTCTGGTGTTAGAATATTTTGATCCACAAAAATTGAACAAAATATCCTTTGAAACTTCCTCCTATTTCATGATGATTTAAATCAGTCAATCTATAATATTTATCCACTTTCCCTTTGCAGTATTATTTTTACTCTATTACAAAATTTTGTGCCTATTAAATGGTTGCTTAACTGTACTTCAATTATACATGATACTTTTTCTGTTGCATTATTTTGCTCACACCTTTAACTAAAATCGTCTCAACTTAGTTGATATACTGTTAAAAGATATTCTGCCTAAAGATCTCCAGAAGCAACTCTTCCTCCTTTAAGATCTCCTACTGCTGATGTTGGTTTTTCATTTTTTAATCTTGTGAGTCGTTCATTTGTGTTTTTCTTAGCTTGCTTATCGTAGTTTGTTATCTTATGATGTCTATATTTAACTTTCAGTGATAACATGATAATTATTTAGCAGATATCAATTTTCAGACAATGAGTTAAAGTCATTATTTACTTTAACTCTTAAACATCAAAATTCTGTGAAATTATTTTTCCTACATTCCTTGTAAGCAAATGGGCTGCATAAAATTGAGTAATGTTTTGAAAATCATACATCTAGCAAAAAAACTAGCATCTGATCATGTCTCAGGGGAGAGAGAGTGCTCTTTAAGCCCAGAGCCTTATAGTGCCCTAGTCTACTGCCCTTTGAGAGTAACTTTCACGTGGTAACCTTTAGGGTATTTGTTATGTTGAATCTTACAGCTGAACCCTTACCAAGAGTTTGAGCTTATATAGACTTTTTTTTTTTTTTAAAGAGACAGTGAGAGGGACAACGAGAGAGATAGAATCAATTTTTATTTAGCTTTTCATATGAGTTTCATTGCTTGGACACTTCCTTGTGTACGTGGTGCTGAGGCTTGAACCCATGGACTCCCACATGCCAGGCAAGTGCCATAGCCGCTGAGCCACTGCTCCAGTCCCTAGACTACTTTTTTATAATTATAAATGTAGTATGCTCAAGTCAACATTTTGAATGTTTCTGTTTCCTTATTGTGCTCTAGTATTTTAATCAGAAAATGTTTCCAGCCTAATCACTAGTTCTTCTGCCTCTCTCTCCCTTTTAGTGGACTCCAATTGTTTTGTAGATCTGAATTGACAGCAATTGCATAAAGCAGCCAGAAGATGATTAGCTTGGAAAGCTGAATTTTGTCAAGTTAATTACCAGTGGTGCACACTGACTTTGATTCATGAATATGGCTTTTAGTAAGGCTCTTAAAGTGAGATGTTAATCAGTCAACAGTAATTTTTTACAATCTAATGGAAATGTCAAAAGGAGAATTACAGGGAGAGCCCAGGCAAGAGGGACCCTGGTGTGCACTAAAAGAATTACCAAAAATAAAAGAAGCATTCATTTTAAAGAACTGTTTTTAGGCTACTTGCTCATGAAATGAACACTTATTTCTCTAGCTGCTAAAGCCGCAATCAAATCAATCATCAGTGCTCTTGACAAACACAAAGATCAATTGCGAGATTGTACTCTGCCTTTCAGGTAAGCACTTCCCAAATTCCATTAAATGGAATCCTGTGACACTGGTGATAAATGTAAAAAAGAAAAAAGGGAAAGGAAAGGTCTGAAAGAAAATGAATTCTTTTTCAATATAAAATATTTAGAATATATTATGTAATTTTAATTAGATTGTAAATATCCTGCAACCTCTTCCTGGATCAATTTTGAATAAATGTCACTGGGAATAAAGGCTCACAATCAACCTGTGTCCTTCATACTTCTAAGCCTGCTGCCTTTCTTTGTTTTCATGGTTCCAAAAATGTCTTGGACCCTCTCTCAGAGGAATAAAAAAGAACTGCTTACATGAACACTTGAGGAAGACAGCATGATAGAAAAATATAAGCCCTGATTTTTGCCATTAAATATATTTAAATTTCTGGAAAAAAATTTGACTATTATTGCATTTAAGGAATCTAAGTTTGAATGAATATTTCAACCATTATTTTGAAGCTCTTTATGACCAAAAAAACCACTAACAAAATAAATGGAGCATCATTTGGATTTAATAAGCTCTGGGTTACCAGGCAACATTGTATTCAAAGACACTGTATTTTGTATTTTAAAAGCTGCAAATCAAGTGTGACATTAGCCAATAAAATATTATGACCAAATCTATTTATAGTATTCATAAATATTCTCTCTTTCCTAGTTTCCTGGTCTACAAAGTCCAAATTCATACCCAAGAACTAAATCTCTATAAACAGAATGCAAAGGCTTCTAATTTTGCTACAGATTACCATATCCATTTAGACAACTGGAAAAATATATTGTTTAGTAAAAAAAATTGTAATTTTTGAATTTTATTAAAATGTATATCAACTTGTCAAAGAATGTACAAAATGCCTGCTTCATTCATTAATAATATGTAGGCAAAAATTAGCATTTTTGAAAAGAATGCTACTGGATCAAGGAGTTTTCATCAATGAAATAATTGGAAAGAAAGGGTTTTTATAGAACTAACTCCTGTCAGCTTATCCAAACATTTGGACGAAAAATTTTGTAGGCAAATCATTAACAGTTCAGTGCTTTTCTTTGCCTTTTCTTCAACAGAAGCACTAATAGGATTTCTGAGCAAATGTGTATTTCAATCTTCTGTTGCACTAAAGACAATCACAGTCAGTGGTTTCTCATGCCCCTCTTTGCACTAGACAAGGAAATAACTCCAATGATGCAATGAAGTTTACTGGCAGTTTACTAGCATGGTCTAGACAATCATTTGACATCTTCAATAACTCCATTTTAGAAATTCAAGAATTTTAAATAATAAATAGTAAAATGTAATGATGTAATTTCATAAACCACTATTATGAATTAAAATATCATGTTTCAGGGTTGGGGATTTAGCTCAGTGGCAGAGCGCTTGCCTAGTACGTGCAAGACCCCGAGTTTGGTCGTTAGTCCTGAAAAAAAACATCATGTTTCTATTCGATTATAGACTTTTGGACAGGAATATTCTCTTGATACTATATATCTATCTTTGGAGTTTTGCTTATTCTTCCTATCAAGTTATGTTTATGAAATTGAATTGGACAGTTTAAATGTCAGCCAGAAAGTTAACCTAATATAACAACATCTTATCAGATACTTTATATACTGAATACATTAGGAAAAATATTTGCCTAAATTAAGCATAATAAGCTTAAAATTACTATTCTTCCATATGGTAAAGTAAATAATTTAAGGAGCAATTTCCCTAGCTCTCATCATCTGCAATTTAAAATTTTCTTTCATAGTACAAATAAATTTTTTCAGCCACTGATTCAACATTATTCTCAGTTTGCGCTACGCCAAGAATACAATGATTACATAAAGCAAATGCCTGTTCCCTGACAGTTTGTAGTTTAGTGTGAGATTATAAAGCAATACATATATATTATATACTCATTTAGTTTCTCTATTAGAATCTAATTAGAAAATTTAAATCACTCATAATTCTCCCACTCAGAGACAATAAAATGCAAGAGTATGTAAGTATGAGTTTGCATGTATTTATCAGTTTGGACCATATGAAGTTAGTATTTTTATAGATTAGAAATAGTCAAAAGCAATAATGTCATAAAGCTCAACTTTATCAGCAGTATTTTCTATAAGTCGTGCTAATAAACAGCACTACCTTTTATTCTTTCCCTAAGAAAAATTCCTGTAAACAAAATATCTAATATCTATCTTTATATCTTCTTAAAAATTTTTAAACTTATCTTAAAATTGAGTGGAGGATACTTGACTCAAATTGTTTCCATTTCAATTTGACTTGTGTTGTTTTAAACTTTACTGATTACCTTAAACATTTCCCCAGTGTTTTGAAATCAAGTATAATATAAATTATAGTCAATTTTTACTAAAAATCTTTCACTTCATCCATTCTTTTAACCTTTTTTAAATATAAAATTGTCATAGTATTTTCATTCGGGGAAAATAAGATTCAAAATGTGTGATATCTACTCAGTCATTCCTAACATTAAGCACTGCTTTTCTCTCTTTTTTTCCCTATATGTCCTCCTGAGGATTTGTTTATATTATTGACCTTGTCAAAGAAGAATTATTGAGTTATAAATGACATTTCCTTTTTTCTAATTTTTAAATTTCAGCTTTTGCTGAAGTTTTTCTCCATTTTCCTTAAATGCATTCTTACTATTTTTTTTAAAAACAAATTTTGTTATATGTAATATTTAGTTCACTTATTCTCAGTCTTCATTATGAAAAATAATTTTTTTCTGAGTACAGCTCAGGACTATTGCCTAATTTTATATGTACTTTTTTTCTCTGTTATTTTATAATATAATAGTAGAATTGAATCTCTATTTTCCTAATTGTCAATTAAGGTAATCATTTATTTCAAATGTGAAATTGGTTGGTTTGGCAAATACTGAGTTTTCAGACCCATTCCAAACCCCCTTCTCACTTGCCTTGGTCTCTAGAGGAGGAAGATGCTAGAATTCTTAACTCTTAATAACTTGTGTCTAGTTCTAACCAATGAAATATGAACAGAAGTCCCTGGCTGGTACTACCAGGAAACTCTACTAAGACTTCCATAAGAAGTCTTTAAGAAAGCTTTTACTGGGGCTGGAGCGGTGACCCAGTGGTTAAGGCATGTACTAGTACGAGGGTTCAAATCCCAGCCCCATGTACACAACAAAGTGTGGAGAAACAAAAACCAAGTGAAGAACTAAATAAAATTGACTCTCTCTCTCTCTCTCTCTCACTCTCTCTCTCTCTGTCCGTTCTCTCTCTTTAAAAAAATGAAAAGAAAAGAAAGCTTACTTCACACACTGGTGGCTCGTCTCATTGGTCCTCTGCTTTATCTCTGTTCGGCCTAGACTGGTCATTCGTAGACAGTTTCCCCAGTTGGCTTCAACAGAAGGATGGAACCACACACTTCAGATACAATGGAGGGAAGGAGAGAGAGCAGAAACACTCAAGGACATCCTGGGAGGATGCACAGGTCTCAGGCGAGAAAATAAACCCTTTCCTTGTTTACACTTCTTCCATCAGGCTTTCCCTTTCTAGCAGCGAAACTGAAGCTTAGCAGAAAGCATGACTGAAGTAGATGACTGCCCATCCAGTTTCCCTTGTGCCTGGGTCTGAGCTACCAGGTGTCTGCCGCTGGGTCCTTCTGCAGGAAACTGCCCTTGACTAAGAAGAGCTGCCTTCCCCCAGCTTGGTGCCCTCAGCCAGTGGTTGGTGATGAGAGTACAAAAGCTCGCACCTCCTTGCCTGCAGGTGGGACACCTCTACGGGTTTATTTGTGCCACAGTTTCCACTGGGGAAAACCCAGACTAAACTTCAAGTCTTTCTCCTCCCTCATTTTCCTTCTGATTTTTTTCTGAGTGTACTTACTTCTAGGGAAACTTATCTAATTCAATGGGTATTTTATGTAATTAAAAAATATTTAGTTTTATTACATTATGGTAATAAATATAGCATGTGTAGTGTTTGCTTCTTAGAATTTTTAAAGAATTTCTCCATGACTTTGTATGAAATAGCTTTTGCACGAATTAACCAACATTTCAAAATAAGGTGATTTTCTCTAAATAAACTTCCAAGCTTGATATATAAATTACTTCTGTCACTTAAATTCAGTATACAGGTATTTATCATTTGATTCTCCTTATACGTTTTTCTTTTTTTCTTAAAATTGTATGTTTATTTTCAGGCTCATCAATTACATCTGTTTTTAATCTGTGATGTAAAATTTCTTGTGCTTTATAAAAATTAATCCTTTATAGCCATTTTACACTCCTTGCTTTGAATTCTCTTGAATTTCAGTGTTAGCTATCTTAGTTTATAATTTGCCACTGTATTTGCCTGATATTTTTCTCAACTTGTTTAAACTTTTCATGGTAAATGACCTCTAAACTATCTCTGGTAAATAGCAAGTTTAGAGATGCTATTTCTTTTCCCCTCTCGGAGCCTTTGTTCTTCCCCTCCTTCTGTTTTCTTTGGTGAGATTCCATTTCCACAGTGATGTTAGCCATCATGTTTATTATGTTGTGTCACAAATTTTCTTGTAAATATTTTTTCCTGTTCCCTTTTATTGTTATGAGTTTTTTCTTTGTTGGTTTATGTGGCTCTTTTAATCTATTTTTATTTATTACTTCATGTATTGATTCAGAAAGTAAGCAATCTTTTTATTCCAATAAAATTCTTAATTTTTAAGTGAATGTAACATCTTCCTTGGTCGTATGAATATAAAAATAAGATTGTCTATTGACTTGCCTCGTTTACCAAATTTCTTCAGAAATTCAGATATACTGATATTTTAAAGTCAGAGCATGATATGGAATTAACCTTTTCCTTTTCCAAACATATTTTGATATTTGTGCTGCTTTATAATCATATCAATAATAATAAAGAATTGTTTATGTCCTAATTCTAAAGTTAGTCAAACTTACTTTCCTCTACATTATATGCCCTCTTCTCTGTCTAAATACTTATTGAAAGGTTTCATCCTTGAAATGTAAGATATTTTAGCTTATCCATTTATTGATATCTTTTCATTTGTTATTCCATACTTTGCTTACCACCTTAATTTGCTGGCTCAAGACTTCCTTGAAGTAATGAAAACTTTTCTTTTACTGTTTTCAGTTACTGTTTCTCCTCTGTTTGCTCTGGTATCCTTGCATTGAATACCTATTAAATACCTATTGGATCTCAAAGATCTGGGTATCCATGTGTCCAAGAAAAATTATATTTAACTCATGTTAAAAGAGTAGGAAGATTTTATTTAAGACTTGTTATTGTTTGAATGTGAGATGACGTGTGCACCCCCAAATCTCATGTTAGACAATGTAGTAAGCCTGATGTAAAATAATTGGGTTATAAGGACCTCAACTCAATCAGCGAGTTGATCGCCTGATAGGGATTAACTGGCCACTGTAGGCTGGTAGGGTGTGGATGGAGAGTGTGGGCCATTGTGGGCATCTGTTTGGGGTATTTGTTCTGTATCTGCCAAATGGAGTCTGTCTGTCTGTCTCTCTCTCTCTCTCTCTCTCTCTCTCTCCCACTCCTCCCTGGAGTCATTCCTTAAGCCATGATATTCAGCATCACCTCCAGCCCCAAGGAATGGAGCCGGCCTTCCACAGACTAAGACTTCTGAAACAGTGAGCCCTCAAAATAAACTTTTCTTCCTAAAATTGTTCCTGTTAGGTCTTTAAGGCACAGCAATGAAAAAGTTGACTTATAAAAAAAAAAAAAAGACTACTGCAACAAAGGAAAAAAGATCAAATTGCCATCTTCCCTGACAACATTTCAAATGGCTGGCTCCCAGATCCTGGGAGAGACACTCTATTGTAAATCTGCAAAAGAGGCTAGGAAAAAAATTATGTATATCTCAAGGAGGCAGAGACAGAACTTACAATTGTGAAGTTTTCTAAAGCAAATCCTCTAAGCAAAGGGAGCTCAGGGGTCTAGACTCAGGAAGGAGTCTATCTAATGCTAGTTAGGCTAAGTGAAACTTCGGCTGTTGTGGTTACATGTCACTTTTGTCATTTTAGTCTCTTCATCCTTTTCCTGAGTTCCAGAATTTCCTGAATTTGGCATCTATATTACTGATGTGGTGAAATTCCATCAGTGGTCTCTGTTTTCATAAGGTTTTAAATTTGGCAATTATGTTTTCCACTCCATACAATATCTTTTGTTTCACATCATTTTCTCACCATGTTTTATACTTTATCTTCATTGAAAAAGTTTGTGATTTTTTATGCCAACCCAACATATTCTAAAGATTTTTTATCATGTGTTGCAGTAATAATGCAGAAGAATATACCTTTTAATAACATATTTCTGAGTCAAAATAAGTGGTCTTTTTTTCCCTCATAATCACAGAGGATAGCCTGTGAATTTTCAATACTGAGCATTAAGATGGGTTCTGCCAAAACACTGGTATCTTTCCAAATCTTTCTAGTACAATAAAAGGAGAAGGGAATAGTTTTCATTTATTTTGCTGTCATTTTGCTAAGCAGGAGATCCAGTAGCCTGGGGTGGAGATGGAGAGAAATTAAGCCAAGCTGGAAGGAGTCAGGACAGAGTCTGTCAGTCTATGTTCAAGATGAGTTTTCTTTTTCTCTATTGTTCAAAAAGCCAGCAGTTGACTGGGCCAAGATTGTATTTTATGCCTGAAAGACCTCTTGAAGAAATCTATAGATTGCAGTGGTACCCTTTCTTTGTTCCCCAACTATGACAGCATCTGCCTACCCATGGATTTTTATTTTTGTCCTAGCAATAAAACCCAGTGCCTTGCACATGCTAGGCAAGCACTCTACCACTGAGCTACCCCACATCCACAGCTCTGCACAAGCTTTCAGAGGGAAAAAATTAGCAAACTTCTACTAGTTGCAGGGGTCAACTTATCTTTGTGGCAAGCACAGGAGGCATATTATCTAGAATACATGTTCCTTTTAGAGTTCAAAAAAAGTTTTCAATTTTTTTAAGCTAGAAAAATTGATAAATCTAAAAATAAATATGCAATAATGAATCTTGCTTGGATTGTACTCATCTTTATACCAAGAAAGATAATTTATCATTTTTTAATGGAGGATGAGGCCCATGACAGTAGAGGTGTGTAGGGTTCTTGAAAATCATGATGTAAACCTACAAGTATCTCTCCCACATCCTTGTCAGTGAGCCACTTTAAAACATATAGAGATTCTTGGTCATAGCGGTATTTCTTCAACCTAGTAACACTTCACTATATTTAGCAGAAATATGTCAGAGTTTCTAAACAGAATATCATCTGTTGCCCTATTTCCCTGTGTTTATAGTCTGTTGTTTACTGAAATAAGATACATACATGGTGAAGGGGTTGAACACTATTGACACATCAAGTATTCCATTAAGAAATGTACAGAATGGGAAAGAATCATGGCTTGTGATTCTTCTGACAGGGGACTAATACCCAGAATTTACAAAATCCTCAAAAATCTCAACCTTAAAAACACTAACAACCCAATCAATAAATGGGCCAAAGAGCTAAACAGAAACTTCTCAATAGAGGACATTGAACAAGCCAATGAATACATGAGAAAGTTCTCTAAATCACTAGTAATCAGAGAAATGTAAATGAAAACTACATTAAGATTTCACCTCATGCCAGTCAGATTGGCAAAAATGAAGAATATAAACAATAATAGATGCTGGAGGGGTTGCAGAGAGACAGGAACACTAGCACACTGTAGGTGGAAATGCAGACTAGCACAGCACCTCTGGAAAGCAGTGTGAAGAATCCTCAAAAATTTAGGCAGGAACTCACCACATGATCCAGCTATCCCGCTCCTGGGTATTTTTCCAGGGAAGTTGGAATCAGCACATTACAGGGACACAGCAAAATCTATGTTCATAGCAGCTCAATTTACAATATCTAAATTATGGAACCAACCCAGGTGTCCCTCACTGGATGAATGGATCCAAAAACTGTGGTATATGCGTGTACGTATATTTATATATCATGAGGTTCTACTCAGCAAATTAGAAAGAAAGATATTGCAGCCTTTGAAGGTAAATGGATGGCGATGGAAGAAATCATGTTGAGTGAAGTTAGCCTTACCCAGAGAGTTAAGGGTCAAATGTCTTCACTCATCTGTGGAGGCTGGTGCTAGACCAAGGCCTGTGTGAAAGGTAGTCAACTCTCATGTATTAGATCCAGCAAAGGTGTAGTAACACATAACCTAGGGCACTCACAGAGATGTATCAGGAAGGAGGTGGGGAGAGGGCAGGGGGAAGTGGTAAGAGTGGGAGAATAGGGTGGGATCTAGGGGGTAAATCTAATTTTAAGAATATATACTTATATTGTTTCATTGGATGCCTGTTTGATTGTACAATAACTAAATTTCTTAATAAAAATACTGAAAAAAGAAAAAGCACTTTAAAAAAGAAAAAGCACTTTAAAAAAGAAATCTGATAATAACAATATTTTTCCCAAAGCTCCTCAAAACACTCAAACAATATCTACTTAGTCATCTTCCATTCAATTACAATTTCCACCATTTTCCAAAAAAAAAAAAATCTGGAATTTAAAGCTAGAAGTCTTATATGACTCAACTGAGAGATTTTTCACATTAGTAAATGAGAAGACCTAAAAGCAATTGAGGATGACTTCTTCACTAGACAATTGCTTTATCTTAAAAAGTATAGACCATGGTGCTGGAGAGATGGCTCAGCAGTAGAGCACTTGCTGGCATGCAAGAAGACCAGGGTTTAATCCCCAGCACCACATGCACAATTAAGTGGAAGGGAAAAAAAACAGATGAAAAAATAAAAAAAATAACTCTCTTTTTTTCTCTCTCTCTCACTTACTCTCTCTCTTTAAAAAAAATTATAGAACAATTTATCCTATCAATGAAAAATCTAAAATGCAATGAAAATAACTCTCTTGAACAGCTAAGAATTAATAACATGTAATTTCTTGATCTAATAACATCATCTGCTGAGCCTGGATCAGAATGCTTCCTAACAAGCAGCATTTATAGTACTGTATACTTCCTACACGCCAGGCACCCTCCAATGCATGCATTATCCAATGTAAGCCTCTATAGAGTATCTACTCTTATCAATAGTTTACAGCTGATAAAGCAGGCTTAGCAATTTTATAAACTTGCCTAAAACCATATCTAGTAATAGTAACAAAAGCCAACTAAATTCTACTTTGCTGTGAACACATTACTTTGCTCTATCCTCAAAACAATTTTCTTTTACATGGAAAGTATACTTGCTGGAGGGTTTCAGTGCATATACAGAAGTTTCGTTGCTGGCTATGGTTTTATTTTATTAAGAAATAGATTTGGATATGCTCAGGAATGAGGAAGCAATTTTTATTATATTCTAAAACCCTTCATACCAGTAGACTTATTCAAAACCTACTACTACTTTTTTCTTATACTAAAAAATCATTATAAATGCTGCATATAAAAAACAGAGTTTCACATTCTCTGTGTGTGTATGTGTGTACATGCGCGTGCGCATGTGTGTGTGTGTGTGTGAACCAAGAGATGCTCAGTCATTACACCTAACAGCAGTGTTTGACAGCAGTGTTTTCTGTCACACACCTCAATAAAACTATGAGCTGCTTGATGACAAGGACAGTATCTAACACAGCTTACAATTTTTTCCCCAAAGCTCATGAGGCCATAAGTGCTTTGGATCCAGGCATATTTTAGAATTTAAGAAATTTTGGAATAATATACACCTATCTGGAGTAGCAACATATAATCAAAGACATCAATATTTCTGCAAAAATTATAACTATTCATACCAGCTGGAATAAATAAAGTCTGAATAGTCTTAAACAAGTTCAGAACAAGGTTTTCTATTAAGTGAGTTCAGACCAAGGTCAGGATATGACATCAAAAGAGTACAAAACTGCATCTTAAGTTTGAATTCCAGAATTAAAAGAAAGGAAAGGGGTATCTGTAGTTCTTTTGCACCCATGTAGTTTCATCGAGGTATTTGACAGAACTCTATTGTTCACAGCTTGGATTAATGCAACCAACCCCAATTCCACAGACAACATTCTATATGTAAATTACAAAAAATGATATTTTAAGTATTGAGGTTGAGTGCCAAAATAGAATTTTCCTTCAGCATGTTTCTTTGGCAATGAAAATAAGATATTTTTAGAATTCTGTATATAATAAAGAATTTCAAAAGCTAGAAAAAGGATCCAGCATAAAAACATAGGGCTGGTTCTGAGTGTTTTTATAATCATCATCCAAGCAGCCTACTTAATTGACATTTGGGGGCAGGAAATGTTATAGAAGGCATGAAAAACATCACTTGCAATTACTATTAAGGAGCACTGAGAGAGATACAAAGCCCTGTATCCTTTATATGAGCACCATTATCTGAAGCATAATTCTAATAAATGAGGACATCTCAGTGAGCTGTGATGCTCGGGATTTGGAAACAGGAGAGAGAGAATCAACTAACGTAGCTTGTTCTTTTCTCAAAGAGAAAAACTATACTTTTTTTCATTTGTATTTTATACAATCATAGCTAGATTCCAGCTTGAATAAGCCAACAGTATTATTTAACAAAAATAAAACAGTTTGATTACACACAACAAAAACAAACATTTTTTGCTATAGTTTAAAATTTTTAAGGGGTTTATAATAGACTGGATTATGTGGTAATATTGATTTTGCATTTCAAATAAAATTCAGTTATTGAAAATGCAAAACATAGAGTGACATAAGCTCAATGGCTCGTGATTTGACCTAATCCTTTGCTCTACTCTCATGTGAGTGTACATACACACTTTGACTTGTGTAAAACCTATTACTTACGTGAACATCTATTTATAGTATTTAACAAGAAAACAAGCTTACTCCAAATTAAATCTTTAAAAACTAATGAAAAAAGCTAGAGAAGATGATGCCAAATTCTAAAAAATGCACTTTTCTAAAAAAAGTTGTTATTGTTATTAATAAACACTTGCTTTGCTGTCTATTATTTGTATTTATAAAGGAAGACTATCTTGAAAAATAGAAGAGAATATTAAATAAAAATTATTATTTTTATTGATCTAGAAACACAATGTGGTGAGTTCCACAATTTCACATGGAATATACTCAATGTTCTGGTGCTGATTCCAAGTTGAATGCTCTTTTCAATAAAAGTCACTGCTTCCTTTTTTTCAGCTGCTATATTTAGTAACTGTTTTATATGACAGATGATGAAGTTACGAAGGTCTGCTATTTAAAAATTGCTTGTAAAATAGCTTGGAAATTATATAGCAAATTATTAGACCAAAAGTGGTTCATGGTGACTAAATGATTAGCCCAATATATATAAAGCTTCCCTAATTACCATAGACTGATAATATAGCTATCCTCAATTTTAAATCAGAATGGCTATTAATTTAGTTTTCCCATTTTGCTCACATGACTTATTTAGAATTCTCAAATATAAAAAATATTCATATAGATGCACTATTTCACTGGGTGAGTCAGCAGCTACTATTAACTTCCATCTTGAACACATAATTTCTAACTCAATGAACAATACTTGGGTCCTCAAGGTATAAACAACTGTATAATTAACTTTGATTGTCCAGTATTAAAAAGTTTTGAACTGTAATAATATGCAGGTAATCAGATAATGATGATCTCAAACAGCTGCTATTAAAAGATTTAACATCTCACCCCATCCAATGGAGAGGAAATTAAATGCAATAAGGCTGTCCACACAAGGGCACCTCTGGAAAATTTGCTCTGATGGAAAGAAATATTAGGTGTTCATCACATGGACAGCCACGGACCAGAAATGCACAAAAGAGCCCATTCAAATAAAGGTAACAGTAGAGCCTGGGAAATTTTTGAAGGACAGGTGAAAAGTCCATAGGTTGTAACTTCCAAATGGCACCTTTGACACTTACTGACTCTAACCTGTAACCTCACTTAGCCTCCATTTCTTTCTCTGAAAAGAGGGGATAATTGCTACCTTATAGTGCCATGCAAGTGTTCTATTCAATTACCCTGCTTCACATGATAGACTTTTAGAACACTTCAGCCCGTTATCTCTTTTTTTGTCCACTGGGACAGAAATAAACTAATGGGGTCTCAGGACATGACTGAATGCACCTAAGTGAACTCCGTGTTGACCAGAAACCTCTTAGGTCTTTTATCAGAGAAGACATCAAAAAAATTTCCACTCCTCTGGAGTATCTTTAAAATTATCCAGAATGTTCTTGGTTTCAAAGGAGAATGTGTATTGATTTAAGAAGAAATATCTATCACATGAGACTAAAAACAAAAACAAATTTAAAAGTCCTTATTCCACATAAAAACAAATAAAATACTGAAAAAAACTATAAAAGTTTATCTTTTGCACATATAAGCCATTCAATTAAACATTTAGAATCTTCTTCTGAAAGATAAAAATATATGTTATTTAAAAGAAATATTATTTTACTAGTAGTTTAAAGTTAGTTAGACAATTATACAGCCCTAAACCTAATTTAACAAAAATTCATGGACAAAAATATTTTACATAGGCCCCTGTTTTGCTGAAGAAATACTAAAGGAGCTTCCTCTCACCTACTAGGTGCACAAGGCAGGAGCAGTTTTTATCTAGTGGTGCGTGTTACTCAAAGCTTCAATTTAAACCAGTGTAACAAAAATATAACTATGCCTTATATAGAGATACAAATTCTTTTCTTTATGAAGTTTTAATGCTCCTTCAATAGAACTGACTTGAAACAGAAGAAATGAGGTATATTTGAAGATGATTTTATATTTACACATATTGAAGCCCATTTGATGAGCAGAAATTCACTTTTTAAATATTAATTTGCATGATTAGCTAAAGTCTAAGTCAGAGCTTCCTCTAGAATTTGATATCAATACATACAAAGAATGTAACAACTCTACTAAAACATTTCTCTAAGCTCTTGGAAAAATAATTCAATATTCATTTTATTTTAGTTAATGGATTATTTTAGTCAAATACATGTCCTTTATTGACTTTATTATTTACATATACATTTAGGTAAAATAAATAATTGCTTCTATACAAAATTTCAACTGTGTTTCAAGTCAATAAAAGTGACTACTAAATCAAAGAGGGTAAGGAAAAATTTTTAAGTCAAGCTTTTGTTTGTACTGGGTCCAGGTGCTGATCACAGGCTCCAAAAGTTACAGAGTCAATGACCCTGAGCAAGTTCCTTAATGTCTCTGAGCTTTTGCTGTAATGTGGGGGCGGAGGGGGGGATAACTTTTCCTGCCAGCTGTGAGAGTTACACAAAAATATGTACAAAAATGTTTGTACACATTTAAAAATACATAAGCCATTATTTTCTCTTTCCCTATCACTCTGAAAGGATGTTGTGAAGATCAAATCAGATTATAAAGCCTCTAAAAGATCTTTGTAACTTTAAGCAATGTTAACATATTATATATGGGAGCAGGTTATGTTTTTCTGTTTTTAAGTCGATTAATTTCTACATGTGCTAACATTAGAAAAGAAAAAAAAGTAATAAGTCTACTGTACCCTTAAAAGTAATTCACATATTCTTCAGTATCACTTTGCCCTCATCTTGTCCGTAGTTGGTTTCCACTGTATTTACAGCCGTAATTATTGCTACATTCAAAGTCTACACTGTTTATCGTCCAAGGTGTTTACACTGTAGGCTAAGCCAATGAGTTCCAGATATGCTTGGAAATGCAGCTAGTGTTTCAGTCTCCAGACACATTCATACTTGCCCATGCCAGACACCAAGGTACTATGGACAAAGCTTTATTAATCACATATATTGAGTCTGCATGCTAAAGGATATGATGCTCCTCACATGACTCTAGCTTCAGCATTTGTAAGAGGTCGTCTCTTATCCCAAAATATTTAGATTTGTTAATACAAACAAACAAATAAAAACAAAGGAGTAGGAAGAGAGGGAGGAGAGAAGAGAGAGTGAGCAAGAGTGGAAACAAGGCAGAGGGAAAGAGAAGCATCTCCTCTGCAAGGAAATGGAGACAGAGGGATGCAGGTGTCACATTGACCTGTGCTCTAAAGGCCAGTCACCCATTTACTGAACAACCTCCTGCCATGGGAAAGTTAGTCCCTTTCTTCCAGTCTCCTTCCTTAGATTAATGGGGGAAAAGATACCTTGTAAGTTTATGTGAGGTTTAGAGACAGTATTTTAAAAATGCCTTGTTTTACTATAACTGACATAGAGAAAGCAGATCTCAAGAAATAGTAGCCATCTTTCTGTCTGCACTTCTAACCTAACCATGATCCTCAACCCTTTTACTTTTTTCAAGACCTAAGCCCAAACTCGAATCCATTAAATCTGAACACTTCAATGCAGGGCCCAGGCATCAGAATTAAGTTACCCAGGCAATCTTGACATCCAGGGAAGGTTGTAAAACAGTCTGTCATTCTGACTTTCTAAATGCTAGAAATACCTGTGGCATTTAATCCTTAATCTCAAAGGTATGTTTATTAGTTATTTGTCATGACAAATTACTTTCACTCCCATATTCCTAACTGCTAGACTATAAGAGGTTTGAAATCAGTTAATGAGAAAGCCTCAAGGCTGTTCCACTTGATCCCCACAGGCCTGACTGTAATAAAAACTCAAGACTAATAGATTCATTTCTTAAAAGTAACAGGAATATCAATAGTTTCTCCAACACAGGCTAATCAAAACAGGTCCTGGAAGATTACTTGTATTGTTCTTTTCAGTAAGAAAAACATATGTTAGTAATGCTAAATCAAGGCAAGAAATCCTATTAATATGACTTGATTCAAGGCACAAAGTAAGCTATTTTGTTCTTTTCTCCCATTAGTTAATATTCTTGGTGTGGTTATCATTCTGAAGGTAATAGTTACTGATCATCAAAGATGGAATCTAAGGTACTCAGAGAATGCTCCCCAAAGAGAAGTTCTCAAAAAGACAGTATTAGCATCATGTGGGAGCTTGTTAAAATGCAAATTATCCAGCCCCACTTCAGACCCCCTGAAGCAGCAGCTCTAGAGTGGGTTCAAGGAATCTGTTTCCACAAGCTATTCCAGTGACACTTAAGAATCACAGGCTTAGAGGACAGCTACAGCAAATGAAATTCAGTGCTTAATCCATGGTGTTATGAATTTTTATCTCATTCCTTTATGCATGTATTTTTTTTCATTTTCCACAAAAATACTTACAAAATAATTTCTGTGCAGTGGGAATTTCTTCAGTCAGTTGCAAAATGATCATGGGGACATGATGAGGTTCTGGTCTGAAAGGATCAATATTTACTTCTTTAATAAGAAACGAAATACTTTCAGGCCATTTCTTAGTGGATCGCACACAGAACATTGGGTTTGATATTGGAGTCATTCTCTTTCGGCAAGTCCTGAGGCAATCAGAATCCGCTGGGAGCTAGGGCACATACATATAATCCAAAAGTAGTGCAAGCTGCAGAATGTTAACATGGTACACTTTCAGTTCACTGAAATAAAACCTTCCCTTCTGGTTGCTTTACAATGAATGCCTAAGTACATGTCCATAAGGAAATTCACATTAAACAGAGCTTTTGATAAACCTAACCACTTGTAAGTCCAGAGGAAAACTGATTATGTGCTATTTCTTACAAGAAATAACATAATTGATTTCAAAATCTAGTTCTACTTTTGAGAACATAGATGAGAGCATTTGGTCGTAAAGGATAAACAATTAAATATGCTACTATGATTTTTCACTTTTTTAAGAAAGATGGATGACATGATTTCATTAATAATCAACATTTTAATCATGCCTGGATTGAAGAGATGAGATACTAAGTTTCAATAATATGTGAACCTTTGTATGAGATTTTATAGTTGCTATTTCCCAATCCAATCCATTAATTTCAGAAACACCCATATTGTTTCATTTTTTCCATTGAGTTTGCCCAAACTGTGTGACCCTCCTCATACTTAAATTGAAAATCTACTTATTGAAATTCTGAAAATATTTAATGTGTTAATCTATGGAGAGTTTTCAAACAAAGAAAATGCTATGTCAATTCTTAATTATCCTTATAATTAATTAGAGAAGTTTTATTATGTGTAAAAAATCAGTTGATATTTTAAATCTCTCATATGGACTCTATATTGTACCTTTAGATTCATATGGGGTCACAGATGAAATTTTTCTAATTAGTAATCCAAATTCCACTAATAAAATAAGGCCATAATTAAGTACATATATCTCACACCAGGTAGATGATTGAAGAGAGAAATCTTCCCAGTGATCACAAGAGTCCAGTTATTACCCAGGGAGGACTCTTGTCCTCATCTTGTTCCTCTTGGCATTAAGGAACATAGTATAACTTGAAAATTCCAGGGCAAAAAGGTGTAATTATACTATTAAATAATAGACTTAGCCAAAGCATGAGATCTGAAAAAGACAAGTAATTATTTCCCAGTGGTTCTCATGGTAACAAAGCACAAGGGTTTTGGTTGAACATTTTATTTATTTTTGTTTAGTTTATGATATAAATATGGACCTCCTTAGTGTTCTTCATGAATACTGATTTTCCTCTCCTGTTCCTCATTGTACCTTTTATTTGATGGGGCTTTAAGACACCTACAGCATGACACCCCACCATGTCCATTAGGAAGATACTTTCTTGTGTGTGAGAAGTTGCACTAAGCAATTTGAATGCATTATGCTATTCCATATAAATAGAAAATGCAGTCTGTAAAAATATGTCAAAATGTCAACAGATTATTAGCATAAAGAAATTAAAAATACTAAGTAAAACTATCCCTCTTTCTTCTAACATTCTTTATTTAGTATCATATAAGTAAGAATGGTGACAACCAAGATAATTAGGCTACTTAGGATAACAGGTTTGATTTTGGACAAGTTTAAGTTGATTTTAATTTCTTCTCAATGACTAAATAAATTCCTATAATTATTTCAGTGAAATATATCAACCCATGATTTGAGGAGAAAAATATTTTCTCAATGATTTAAATCACCTCAATGAAATTTTTGAGAGAAGAGTAGAAGAGAAAACCATGATAATGGGATAAAAATAAAAGGTTCAGTTCAAGTTCTTTAATAAAATATAATTTCTTTTGAAATGAAAACAAAATTCAGCTGACCACATAATCCTTGTGTTCAAGGGACAACTAAAATGGTTAGGATGTGAAGACTATTAAACCACACAAAAATTACATTTTTGTAATATTATACTTGTATAATTCCACTTAAATTGAAAAATCCTGTAGGGCAGATACTAGTATTAATACATAGTATGAGAACTTTCATAGGATTAGGATCAGTACCTTGCAGGTGATTTCAAAGAATCTTAATTGATATAAACAGTGAACAAATAATGCTATAGGAGTTTAAGTACTTAACCAGTATCATTAGAAATAATTTGAGAATTTTTAATAGAAAAAAATTTTAATAGAAAACTTAAGCTTTAAATGAAGTATGTTATAGAGGAGAACAATCTGGATACCTATGAGGAGACATGGCACCATTTTTAAATAGTAAATTAAATGAATAAAGACAGAAGAGCTAATAAAACTGATTTTTTTGGAAAATTACAAGGAATTTTCTCTTTAGGAAGCAGTGATAGTATTGTTGGGTAGGTAATACCTATGAAGCACAATACTATTGCAAGTATGGCCCTTAAATTTAGATTTTTAATAAGTAACCTATAAAATTTAGTAAGTAGGTCTGTAACATGTGACCATTGGAGTCAGATAGATTTGCATTTGGCCTGGTTCAGCTCCATATTAGTTTTTAATCTCTGGTAGGTTATTTAACCTCATTGGGCTTCATGTTTCTCTCCTGCAAAGTGGGATAATTATCCGTATGTAAAAAACCCATGAAGCTACTGTGACAACTAAAGCAGGTTAAGTACTTAAAGGCATAAAGCAAAAATGTAATAAACTGTCAACTCTATACTGATTTTTTTAATGATATTGATGGTGCAGAACTATTTTAGTTTTTCCCCCCTAGTGGTTAAGTTTGAGTGTTAGACAGATTATAAAGCTGAAGCAGTGTGCATAGGAAATTCAGTCTGGTGTGC
The DNA here is from genome assembly GCA_004027875.1 of Aplodontia rufa. Lineage (NCBI taxonomy): Eukaryota > Metazoa > Chordata > Mammalia > Rodentia > Aplodontiidae > Aplodontia > Aplodontia rufa. The sequence continues at coordinate 40,539 of PVKS010003751.1, read as the reverse complement.
TTATGAGACTACCAAGTGGAAATGTTGAATGGATTTTAGACAAGATGATTCTGATATAGAGGGAAAAGGTCAAGTTTGAAGCTAAATATTCAGAAGTTGAATTAGCATATAGATAGCCATCAAAACCATTGCTGGGAATAGATTCTCACATAAAGTATATATGAATTGAGGTAATGAGTATAGGAGAAAATAAGGAAAGAAAAGACTACAAATGCTATAATGGATTCTGAGATTTGAAAGGAAAATCAGATGATGCTTTGATGAAATTGGAGGCAACTGTTTTACATACATCAGCTATTGCCCAATAAATGATGTAAAACAAACCCCAAAATTACAATAAGCATTTTTTTCTTGCCAACACAATTTAGCTGTTCCAGCCACTCTTCAGACTGTGGGGGTGGTTGGATTTGGCTCAAAGATTTGCATTGACTATATCTCTGCTCATTTGCCACCATGTTCTCCCTGATTCCCAGCATATGTGCTGCTCATGGCAGATGACAGATGCTACGGGCCATGCCAAATGGCAGATGCACATTGGAAACCTCTGCTTAGTTCACATCCACTAGTAGCTTGGCCATAGCAAGCAATATGACCTACTGCCACCTCAGGTGGTGTGGCAGTATGCTTTGTCATAGGAGGTGATATGAGCATGTCCTGAACAATAAATCCAGACTATCAAATAATCTTTCCAAGAAGGAAAATTCAGTGTCAACTTTTGCTGAAAGATCATATAATAACTGAATGGTACTTGCATTTCTCATAACTAAGAGAAATTGTAGTGACCCAGTAAAGTACATATTTAATGACATTCCTGGAATATAAAACAGACTTCAGAGGTTAAAAAGTGAATTAAAAAAAAAAAAGAATGGAGAAGTAAAGATGGATGGTTAAAGAAATTTGGCTGTAAAAGAGAACAAAGAGAAATGACTCAGGTAAATAGTGGGGGCAAGAGTTTGAGGAGGGTTTATTTCTGCATTATTTTTAAGACAATGAAATTAGGTACTGTTAAGTGATATTAGGAAGCCAGAGAGAGGCTAAGGTGGAAGATCCAAGAAAGAAGCAATAATGAAGATCCCTAAAATGGTGGGAGGATGTAACTTGGAATCTGAGAAGACTAAGAAGACTTAGATACTGGACTCTAATTAATTGGATGATTAAAGATATTTAGAAACCACTAACTTGTAAATTTTAGGAAAGGAAAGAGAAAAAAGTGAAATAAGAAGCAACTGAAAAAGTTAGCAGGAAAACATAATTAAAAAGTTTGAGGGCAGAATTACAGAGTTAAGAAAGAAAGATTGAAATTTCTGGGGAGGAAACAACAGCAAATTTCCCTTCACATTGTGGAAAGTTGAAATCTAGGGTAGCTGTAGAGAACAGAATTTGAAAGGAACAGGGGCCCCTCTCTCTGATAGGTTTAAGAGATAACTGCAGAGATAAAGACAGGTGGAGGTAGAGCCAAATTTAAATAAATAAGGCATCCCACCATCTTCTATTGATATTTTTGGGGTATAAGTACTAGTGTCATCTTCCAGAATATGCTCCAGAAAAGTGGTGGAGACAGGGTAGATTTCAAGTTCAACAATAGAAGTAATTATATGTGTTACATTAATAAAGCTAAAAGATAAAATGAATGTTGAGGCCAGCAAGATTGTCTTACCAGTGTACTAGAAGAACACTCACAAAAAAATTGTTTTGTTCTACAGTATTCTTTTTAGAAATAGAAGGGAAATATGAATCAAGTATTTGTGGTAAAATCTATTGCTTCACAGTGAGTACTTAAAGAAATATTTTAATTGACCAGCAATCACTATATTCATATCTACCATCTTATATAAGACTACGTGATAGACAATTTTCAGTGTATTGCCAGAAACAAAAAGTGAATGGACAATTTAATTGAAAGTCAATGTGGTAAAATTGTGATTTTAAAAATAAAAGTAAAGCCATGAGTAATACACCATAATTTCTCTGTAATATAAAATTAAATGAATGGAAGAAAAATGTAATTTCATATTACATTAAAAATTTCAGCACATAATGCAATTTCCATTTGAGAAAATTACTCAGGAATAATAAGATACTATGGGAGTTAATTATTTTAAAGTGCATCAATTTTGATTAATACTTAGAACAAGTGGTCTCTTAATTTGTAAGTTAGTTTTATTTCCCAGCCATGTTGAGAATTTGGTTGACCAAAAAAAAAAAAAAATTTATATTAAAATTCTTAGCAATACTGAAGCAACCCCTCCAAAGGTTACAGAGAAAACAGAAGACTCTAAAATATTCTTCCTTCTTCACATTTCCTTCTTCCTCTCAGAATAAAACACCTTTTAGAGACAAATCAGTCACTCCTGAACAGTCATAAAAAATATGTCTGGCCAAGCACAACAGATTAGATCATGTAATGCTCTGAAATAAGTTAGTATTTAACCCAAAAGAAAAGCGGTATACTGGGCCTGGAGCAGTTGCCAAGTGGTTACTGCACTTGCCTGGCATGCACAAGGACCATGTACAAAACAAAGTGAAGGAACAATGAAAGCCAAATGAAAAACTAAATAAAATTGATTCTTTTTCTCTCTCTCGCTATCCTTCTCTCTAGAAAAAAAAAGAGCAGTGAACAGAGTGATAGAAGTAGCTCAGGGATTGTGGCGGTCCCTGAGGTACTTAAAAGCAATGCTTTAGTCTTACTATTCAGAGATTGTGTGTGTGAGTGTGCTACATGCACATGTTGCTGGAGGATAAGCTTTAACTCCAAGTAAGCCGGAATATTGACCCTGGAATGTAGTCTAAGGAACTCCAGACATATACATAGAGAAGTGCAGACTTCTGGGTCATACTCCAGAATACTTGTGGCACAATCTGTAGGAATAGAAGTCGGGACTCATCACTGTTAACGGACAGTAGCAAGCAATTCTTATGAACCGTAACAACCAAGAACTACTATACTTTAGTACAACAATGCGTAAAGTAATTACATTATTATGATTATACCTACCAATATGGAGGCAGTAATGTGGGCATCTGCTAATAAATTAATCACTCGCCTCTGGAATTTTCAGAATATGCACTATTATTTCCAAAGAACATTTTAAAAATATGCTATTTACTAAGAAAAGACATACTGTGTGTTGAGTGCTACTAAGTATAACAGCATTCTAGGGATTAAAGATAAAAAAAATGAGGAGAAATGGTCTCCATTCTTACAATCTAGTAAATAAAGGCAGAAATAGGCCTTTATTTGGACAATGAAGTATTATAGAGGCTACAGCAAGTCTCTCAATGGTACAATGGAGACATATAAGGTACCAATCTACTGGAAAAAGTCAGGTCAGGAGAACTTCCTGAAAGAGGCGACAAAGAATCATTTTAGAAAATGAGCAGATGCTAACCAGATGCACAGTGCAGACACAGGACAAACTCTCTATCTTGCTGAAGTAGCAAAGATACTTAAAAAGATATTGCTTTTACCCAGAATTCTGCTTAAAGTTCATTATTAAAGAAACGTTGAAGAAAGCTATGATCTGACATGGATGAGAAGCTCCTCCACTACTCCACTACTATCCACCAGTCACAGCACATGTCCCACCTCAAGCCCAAGCCCAAGCAAGTTAATGAAAAATGACATAGACAAGCACATGCGAGTTGAGCAGAGGATCCATGGCCACATAAAACAGAAATGAAAAATAAATTTCTACATAGTGGTATAAAAAAAGGATAATGCAAGCAATAGTGAAGGAAAATATTCTCTGGATGCACTAAAATCCTCTTAAGGAAAGACTGACAAGTTTTAATTCTCCAATGAATCAAATAATAGGCAATCACTAGCTTGGAAATATACAATTGTTTTCAGACATTAGAGAAAGGACCAGTGTTGTCAATATACCTCCACATGACGCTTTCCAGAACAATGAAGGCTTTAAAAGCAATAGAAAGTAAAGAAGAAACAAACAGGACATTGCAGATGCTACGTGTCAGTTATTCTTTGTGACTTCTCAACATGTAACTTTAGCAAAGTATCAGAAAAGAGAGGGATTTTGTGGCAAGTATAAGATTTTCACGTCATAGTAGATCTGTAAGTACATTTCAGCATGACCAACAGAATTACTTAGGTCAAAAGTTACAGAGATTCTTCTTTACAACTTTTTACAACAGTGAAAATAAATAACACAGGAGAAAATTCTCATTCTGGTGATGTCAAGCATAGGAAGCTTCAGAAAACAGCATTTTGTAAAAACCTTCAGTTTTGAGTACCTCTAAAATCCTAGCACTACTGGACATCTCTTTTTGACTGATTTAGTCATGTTGTACATGACTTTTACATGCTCCTAAAACAGATACGATTGCATGCAAACAGAAAAGCATATGTTCATAAAACAAACATGGCACTGTTCTCAGCCATGGCTGGGGATGACACGCACACCCCAGGACATAACGTAACATGAACTTTCCTATGACTTTGAAGAAATCACATATGTCTTAGCAGAAATCAAGCTCTCAAAAAAGCTGTGGAAAAAAAGTGAGATAAAAATGCATCACTCAGAACATTTATTCTCTTTATGAATGACTTGGAAGGAGTTTAATAGCATACCTTAATAGCAAAATAAAGTCAATAAGGAAATTATTAGAACCTTAAAAAATTTGGGAAGTATGGGTCTGCAATATCTCTTATCAAGAATCATCTAGATATGCTTTTTCAATCCTAGACTCAGTTTCCTTAACATTTTTGAAATTACAGTCTTTTCATAACTAGCATCTTTTTCTTATTTCATTGAATCCTCAAAAAAAAACCATTTTATGAAAATTGATTAAATCAGTGCCTTGGAACCATGGTTCCCAGAGTAAGAAGCCATCATTAACACTTGAAAAGAATTCTCTTGGCCTGCACTCTCTTTGGCCGCATGTCCTACTACTGTATAATTTATACTCCAGCATATGTTAGAGTTCTGTCTCTTACTTGGGGCAGTCTTGCCTGTTCTTTGCTTTCATGCCTTTGTCCTTGGCTTAGCACATTCACTTGCTATGATAACCTGCATGCATTACACCACTCAGTTTCTAGCTACCTTTTAATCTAGTTTCCAGTTTAAAAGCCTCCTGAAGGCAGCAGAAAGTCTGACTTATTTCTTACTATTAATCTCTAGATCCACAATGCCTACTACATAGTACATACTTGTTTCTGTTTTTCTCTCTCTTGCTCTCACTTTTTCTCTCCTCTAAGAATATAAATGAAACAGACATATTCACATATTTCCTTCCATTTCTGGCTCACCCAAGGTACTACTTTGCAGATTATTCATGGGAGACATGTCCTTTTGGGGCCTGGAAACTCTCATAAAGAGCAAGCAGCTTGGGGAGGGTTATAGGCAAGTGAGAAAGAAGAAGCACCTGCCTAAGGTACCCTGATCCCTAAACCAAAGCTGAAGAACAATGAGATGACAGGTAATAGAGCAAGTTTGCTTCCACACTTATTTTCCTCAATTTAGAAAATGAAGCCACTCACTAAGATTTGAGTAACTTTCCCAAGATCACATATCTGCTAAGTGCCAAAATATAACTTTAAATATTTGTTGAACATTTATTACAAAAAAAAAATCTTTCTGTTGAAAATTTATTACATGGGACAGTGGCTTAGGGGTTGGAGTGCTTGCCTGGCATGTGCAAGGACCTGGGTTCAAGCTCCCAGTACTGTATGTACAACTAAGTGTTGAAGAAACAAATTAAAAAAATAAATAAAATCAATTCTCTCTTTCTCTCCCTCTCATTCTGTCCCTCTCTCTTGAAAAAAAAAAGTTTATGAAACAAAAAATAACAAAACAAGGAAAATTTTATCATTTGAATTTTATAAAAACAACTTAGGATCTATTTTAATTTAAATATTTCAGTCTTAATTATAACTAAATTATTTTAGATAAAACATTTTATATAAAATTTAGAAATGCAAATTTTATAGCTGATGATAACATCAGTGTACAATTATGCTTCATTTATATTATTTATTCAGTAGCAGTTTGATTTGGAAAAACAAAATCTTCTAAGTGTATTTCAAGATAGATAATATTTCATACAAGGGAGGACATGCAAAAGGAAAAAAAGTTCTTTTTCATGTTGCTAAGAGTTATAAATTACTAAAGGGCAATTAGTAATTTTAAGGGCAACTTGGAAGTATCAAGAATCTGTAAAAATAAAAAAAATTCTCCTTGTTAGCAATTTTCCTTTAAGAATATATTCTATAGAAATACTCCCAGAAATGAGGACTGGAAGAGGCTCATCGGAAGAGCGCTTTCCTGGCATGGATGGGGACCTGATTTCACACACCAGCACCACATATACAATCAAATGTCAGAAAAACAAAAACCAGATGAAAAACTAAGTAAAACTGACTCTCTCTCTCTCTCTCTCTCTCTCTCTCTCGTGTTCTCTCTTTCTCTCTCCCACTCTCTCTCTTTTCTCTCTTAAAAAAATATTCCTAGAAAGGTACAAAAGTACACATATAACACTGTTCTTGTAGCACTCTTAAAATAAATTGGAAACAAGCCAAAGGCCCAAAAGTGCAACATAAATAATTCTATTTTGTGCAAAGGGACATCATACAAATGCTAAACACAATGTAATACTGTTAAAATGTGTGAAAATATAATAAAGTTGTCTATGTTAGAAAACAGTGGCAGAAAAAAGCATATACTATGGTACATTTTACAGCAGTAGTAATAATAATACAATAAGACTATATTTTGTGAACTTCATTATTTTATAAATATAGACAAAATGTCACAAATAGTTTTATTGGAGGATTTAAATGAGCAGAAAAAGAGTCATCATTAAAGATCTTTTTTTCTTTTAAGAGAAAGAGGGACAGAGAGAGGGAATCAATTTCATTCAGTTTTTCATGTGGCAATCATTGCTCTGACACTTTATTGTGTATGTGGTACAGGGGTTCGTAACCATATCTTGGTGAATGCCAAGCAAGCACCGTGATCACTGAGCCACTGCTCCAGCCCCATCATTAAAGATCCTAATGCTACTAATAGCAGTAAGGATAGTATGAAATTATTTTGAAAAATAATATTCAATAAAAATGGATATTCAAGTGGACAAATTCCTAGAAAAATAAAGCATCGAAAAGATAAAATAATATTTTGGAAATATGAATAGATTCATAAATCTTTAAGTAATTGAAATTTTAATTTAAAATTTGTTATAAAGAAAATGCTAGGGCCAATGATTTCATTAGTGGACTGTATAAAATATTTAAGAAAAAAATAATATAGATCACCCACAGACTTTTACCAGAATAGAAAAAGAGAGAATATATACCACTCATTTCCTAAGTTCAGCCAGTATAAACTTGACATCAAATATTACAAATTAAAAATTGAAATAAAATATCATCAAATATAATCCAGAAATTTAGAAAATGGGTAATAAATACATCATGAGCAAGTTAAGTTTATTCTGATTTTTTTAGATTTAATATTTGAAAATTAATGTAATCCATTGCACTAACCTAATAGGAGAAAAATCATATATAGTCTTCTCAATAAATTTAAAATGTTATCAATTTTTTTTAAGAGAGAGGGACAGTGAGAGAGACAGAGAAAGAGAGAAACAACTTTATTTAGTTTTTCACATGGCCTTAGTTGCTCCAACACTCAGTTGTGTATGTGGTGCTGGGATTTGAACCCGGGTCCTTGTGCTTGCCAGGCAAGCGTGAAATTGCTGAGCTACCGCTCCAGCCCCCATTATCAATTTTTTTAAGACAGAGGGACAGTGAGAGAGAGAGAGAGAAAGACAGAAACAATTTTACTTAGTTTTCCATGTGGCTCCCAGACTTCCATGTTTGCTCCAAGACTTCATGGTGTACTCACGCATGCCAGGCAAGTGCCGTAACTGCCAAGCCACTGCTCCAGCCCCAAATGTTAACAATGAACTCTCTTAACTTGATAAAGTTTATTTATGAAAAATTTAAAACTTAATAGTGGAATGCTAAAAAAAATGTTCTCTTGATCTCAAGAATGAGACAAGGATATCACATTATCACTAGTTCTGCTTAGCATTGCACTACAGATCCTAGCTAGTACAATAAAAGTACTATATAAGAAATATAAATGAAGAAAAAAATTCATTATTCTCAAATGATGATTGGGTACCTGAAAAGTTAAAAAGAAACAAGAGAGGAATCATTTGTATTGGCAGTGAGTTTTGCAAGTCTCTATGAAGTCAACATGTAAAAATCAATTATATTTCTCTTTTGTAAGAAACAAAGTTAGAAATTGAAATTTAGAAATTATAACACTTACAATAATATAAAATAGCAGATACCTAATAAATCTGCTGGACATAGTGGCACATGCCTATAATCCCAGCAGTTCGGGGGGCTGTGTCAGAATTGCAAGTTCAAAGCCAGCCTCAGCAACTTAGCAAGGCCCTAAGCAACTTAGCAAGACCCTGTCTCAAAATAAAAATTAAAAAGAGTTGGGGATATTTCTCAGTGATTAGGCACTCCTGGATTCAATGACTTGTCCAAAAAAATAAAACCCAAGTCTAACAAAAGATGTATAATATTTTTACACAAAAATTTTTAAGCAGCATTTAAAGAAAATTTAAAAGGCCAAATAAAGTGGCATATAAGTTATGGTCATAAATTAAAAGATTCAAACTTCATTTATGCTCAAAGTGATTTATGGATTAAATGCTATCCTATCAAAATTCCAATAGAAATTTTGTAAAAATTAATTAGTTTACCTTGATATTTACATTGAAAGGCAAAGAGTAATAGTCAATACAAATTTAAAGAATAATGAAACTAGAGAACTACTCTGGTAATTTTCAAGCCCTTTTAAATATACAGTAATTAAGACTATGTTACTGGCACAAGGACAGATTAAATGAGCTGGTAGCAGAGAGTGCAAACCAAGATCTGCCCGTATATGGATACTCAATTTATGACAAAATTGCCAAGGAGAGGAAAGGACAATCTTTTCAATAAATGGTTCTGGATTGATTTTATTTTCATAAAAATAAGAAAACTAAACTCAACTCATACACAAAAATTGATTCCAAGTGAAATAGAAAACAATAGTGTCTAAAAGATAATACAGAAAAACACTTCCATGACTTTGTAATAAGATTAAATAAGACATTAATTGCATTCTGTATTAAAATTGAGAATACCTGTTAATAAAACAAATGCTACATTTTGTTAACAGATATTCTCAATTGAGAGAGTGGTAAGGAAAAGTATAGAGTGAGAAAAAATAATTGCAAATGTTCTCAAAGGACTCAAACTAGAGTTTATAGAGTGTCCCATCAATCAATAAATAAAACACAGCTAACCCAATAAAATAGATAATACTTTAAAATAAGAACTTTGAAGCAGGATATCCAAATGGGCAAAACACATACAGAAAGGTGTTAAACTTCTTATTAATGAAGTGCAAACAAAGAGCATATTTAGACACCTACCTACACATACGCTCCATTCAGTAAAGTTGAAAAGAACACTCATACCAAGTGTTGACAAAGCAAAGGAGCAGGTGGAAATCCACAACAGACTGGATCAGAAATTAGGGAAAAGGAGAAATTTCTACAAAATATTTTAATTAAGCTTAGCTTGTGATTCAACAATTTTAATCATGCCTATATCCCAACAAAAATGTATACACATATATAAAATACATGTCAGTAACAAATTTTCATAAAAGAAATATTGGAAATAATGCAAAACTGGAAGCAACCCAAATGTTCAGCTGTAGAATAACATACATTTTGGAGCATTCATACAATGGAGTTTTGTAGAATAATAAAAGGGAACTCTTGCTACATGCAAGAAAACTGATAACTTCTCACAAGATTAATGTTGATTAAAAGAAATCTGATGCAAAACCGAGTATGCTTTATTATATTGTTCTTGTATTTCAACACTAGACAAAGAGATTCCAGTGTCTTAAAAGGCATTATCTTTGGGGAAGAACAAGGTGGTAGTGATTGGGAGGGGCTAGCAGAGGGATGCTTATATGCAGGAAGATAGGTTCTTTATTATGAACTGTGTTCATTTCCTAAGTATGAATACTCTGTTATAACTAATTTAGTCAAATTATTTCCATGTACTTTTCTGTATGTCTGTTAGTCTTTAATTAAAAAAAAATTTTAAATTTTTATTATTTTAAATTGTTATTATTCAATAAAGAATACCATAATGCCATTCCTTATTGAAAGTGAGTAACTTAGTTTTACCACTCAACTTGCCCATACACCAAAATCTCAAAAAAACTTTTTCAGAAAAACTGGATCAATTTTCCAGTAACCAGAATTGTTGTAATCTCCAATAATGTATATAAACTAAGAGTAAATCAACCTTTTATGTGTTTTTAAAGATTTTCAATTAAAATATGATATACTGAACTTACAAAAATAACATACAATGGAAAGTTTTACCTGAAATAAAATACTGCTTTAAAAATGTTGAGTCTCAGACTGTAATGCTACCAATAGTTTTTCTAGTGTCTTAGTAGTCACCTTGCCAATTATAAATACCAAATCTGTAGTTTTCAGTTACTATGACAATTAAATACTTTCGGATTAAAAGCTTCAGGATAGAATTACTGTTTATGGTTTGTGGTGGTAAGTAGCAAAATTAGGGCAGGAAGGCATATAAACTTCTAACACTTAGATCAAAATTCTAATAATAAATATTTAAATGGTACAATATAATGATTTAATTCATATTTGGGAAACCTCACCATGTATTTAATTCATATTTGGGAAACCTCACCATGTAAATTTTATAGTGGAGGAACAGTTTATTTATGAGCTTTCCATATAAAACATTTTGTGAATTTAGAATGATTTCATTCCTTGCGTTAACAATAAATATACTTGGTCACTTAGAATAGCAAAGTTTTAAACAGTGACTCACAAAACACTGAAACCAGCTATCTTCATGGGTCAGGGGTAGGTATAGCTAATAGAATGATAGAAAACTTGAGTACTGGAGTCGGAAAACCTGGATGTGAATTTAGCCTCCCTACATATTAGCTTTTCAATAGCTATACTTTTCTTGATACTCAAAATAGAAATAATTTTTTAAAAACCTACTTCATTGGCTTTTTAATATCATGTGCAGCACATTTAAAACAATGTCCTACATACTAAGCGAGGCATTCTGTAAGAGGTTATTAATAACTGAAGTGAAACTGTAGAGAAGACATTTGCACAAACCAGATAGAAAAATACATTTTATGTATCAATATTTTTAATTTTCAAGCTAGGCTAGATCACTACTCTAGAAAAGTATCTTTTTATTTTTCACAAATTTATTTTCCAACACTTGTACTATTTCCTAAAAACCATATTTTGAGTCCTCTGATTCCCACTGTATAGAATTATATAGTAAGCCAAACTGAAGGGTGAATTTGAATTTTGTCTGTAATTAAGAATATCCAGAAAAATTATTTTAATAATTCAATCAAAAAATAATGGAAAGGTACTTGTCACCAAAAATAAAACATAAAGTCAAACAAACAAAACTGTAAGTATAATATGGGATAAGTGTTTATGTGTAGTCTAAATGATCTCAAGCAATTAAATAAATACAAGATTTTAAAATGCTTAAAACAAAAACTTCCCTCAGCTGGTTTCTTCTCAAATGATTAAAAACCAAAGTGAAAACTGTGTATACATATCAATGCAGTGAGTTTTTACAGGATTTCTCAGTGGATTATGAAAATATAGACAAATGTCTTTAACCTGGAAAACATGTTGGAATCACCTCATAGTGCTTGGGTTAGGCGGACCATATGGGTCACCCAACTGTGAGTAAGATTTCCTTACTTCTTGACCAGCTTTGTCACTAAGTTATAAACTTAGGCAAATACTTATTTCTTTCTTTATATTTCTTTCTTTATTTTTAACTATGGATAACCATGCCTCTCAATCTAACTTTCAAAACTCTTTCAAATGATTAAAGTTATACAGTTGATGTTAACTAAGGTAATAAACTACCAAAGATAACAGAAGACCTTTTATTAATTAGAAAAATGGGGAATTAATTTGCTCAATATTTATTTCCAACACAGCTAAATTTGTATATCTACATCAGCTATGTAATTACAAATTTCTCCTTGCTTATAAGATGAACAATTATTTAAAATAAATTTGACCTTCTGATTTAGCACTTCAGAATTATTAGATGTCCTAGGCATAGTTTTTCACTATAAAATTCATTTTTAAAAAACTCTTTTTTCCTATCTTATATAAATGAATAAAACTAGGATCTTAGTTTTTGAAATATTGTAAAGATGGGCATGACTTATAGATTTTATTGGTGGGGTTTTGAGGTAAAGATCTCAATACTTCATTTTTTGAAATTTTTAAAGCCAGTCTTAAATATATTCATCCCTTCAGAAAGTTTTTATCAAGTACCAATTATATGTGAGGTCCTTCCAAGAACACTAAAAATTAGGCATGGTCTCTATGCTCAAGGGCTTTCGGTGGAGGTGATAAATGAGTAATTAATTGCAGTAGAGTCTGGTAAGGGCCATGGTGTGGTGTCCACAAATTATTTTGGAAACACAGAACAAGAGACCAAAAAGTCAAGACTGAAAGTCCAGGGAAGTAGTCCTGGAAACTGTGGCACTTAATTGGAGGTATGGCGTTAGGTCAGTTGCAAGGAAGACAAGGAGGTAAGTTATTTACTCCACAGAACAGAACTTGAGGGGAAAGAAGAAGAGGGAAAATATGCACCAGGGAAAATGAGAATAGTACAGTGTGACTGGCGTTGTGGGATGCTGGAGACGGAAGAGATTTGAGCAATGAGAATTGAAGATAGAGAAGCTACCAGCGACTATTTATTTCATAAAGAACTTTGGGTGCAATAAAAAGACTTTGGATATCTTATTATAGAAAAAATAAAAATAAAAAAGAACTCCATTGGGGCTGGAACAGTGACTCCGCAGTTACAGTGTTTTCCTGGCTTGTGCAAGGATGCAGGTTGGAAATGCAGCACCACATACACAAGGAAGAGTCGGAGCAAGGAAAGTCACATGAAAAACAAACAAACAAAAAAACTCCATTGAAAGAGCACACGATGATACTGTTCTGAGAAAGACAACTATGGTAATAATGTGGAGAATGAGCTACAGGAGAAGACTCTATGAGAAGATAACCAAAATGAGGACTCTGAACTCTGAATACGTCTAGTGTTTTTTTGTTTTGTTTTTGTTGTTGTTTTGTTTTAACAATACCACCAAAAAAAAAAAAATCAACATTTTTAAAAGATTAAGGAATTTGCCCCGAATCACTGCTGGTATTTAGCTGAGCTGGGTTTAACGGAAAGCTCTGTGTAACTCTACGCATTTAGAGAGGACTAAGGAAACAGCATAGGAAAAGAAATGCCACACTTAGAAAAATCAAGTACAGGGGTGAGCAATTATCCAGCGAATTAAGGGCCATCTGGATAATCCTGGCAGAAGCAGATTTAGTGCCTGAGTCATTCAGATAATTGTGCAAACAATGTGCCCTGCTCTGGCTGAGTAACCTGGTCATTAATATCTTCGATAGTATATTTTGCCCTGTGGCACTTTTGAAATGGACAATAATAGCTCAGAAAGAATTAAGGAACTATTGACTTCATGGGAGAGCCACGTAAAGAATAACGGCATCTTAATACTTGGAGAGGGTATTTTACGTGTCCCCAGGAGCCATTTCACCATGGGTAATACACATGATATACATGAGCCAAATCTCTATTCAAAGGAGGAAAGAAGTTCAGAAATGGCGCCCTCCTATCTGTGTTCTGATATTCAATTCCTTGTTAGGTGGCAGAAAGTTTCCTGAGCTGTAAAGCTATAAAAGATAGCGCTACAAAGAAACTTACAAGCTATAGTAAAGTTATAAATTTCTGTCTGTCACAAAACATCTTTAAAAAGACAAGAAAACAAGGTGAGGAAAAATTTTACAGCATATCACAGATTTCTTATTTTATGAAAAATATAAATATTTCAATAGAGTTTAATGGAATTTACAGATTACAAAATAAAAGTGCCAATAAACAATATTTCTTAATCCAAAACAAATATAACTCAAAAGAACAACTACATACACAAATTCTATGATTAAAATGGTCACAATTGAAAAAAAAATGGTCACAATTGTTTTAACCATAATTCAAAGTGCAATGAAAGCACTGTAATGCCAAAGCAGAATACCTACTGGTGGAAAACAAATCTGTGCATGACTGTTTGGGGAAGTAAGTTCTAAGTATTAGGAGGATACAAATACTTACACCTTTTTCCTGGTAACTTCCAGGAAATTATAAAGAAACAGAACTGCAAAAAGTGATGCACATTTTTGTTCAGTGCCATGACTGAAAAACTGGAAACACTCTAAAGGTACTATTTATAAAACAGAATATTTGGAAGATGTAAAATAACATGGTTAATAAGAATAATAAATGAGGGGCTGGAGAGGTAATTACATGGTTATGGCACTTGCCTGGTGTGTGCAAGGATGCAGATTCAAACCCCAGCACCACATTCACAATGAAGTGTTGGAGCAACGTAAGTCACGTGAAAAACTAAATAAAATTGATTCTCTCTCTCTCACTGTCCCTCTCTTTCTTAAAAAAAAGAATAGTAAATGAAAGGAATAAATATTTAGTGCAGGTTTAGTAAAAGGAAACTAAATACAAAAATGAATATTCACTATAAATTCAAATACACAAATTGAAAATAAGTACATGTTTATAGCAGTAAGACTGAAAGATTGAGAGTGGATCGCTCTGGTAGAATTTTTTTTATTTCTAATCTTCTGGTTTTTCTTCTTATTAGAAGGTATTTCCTTTTAATCATAAACATGTTATTTAGATTTAATATAAAATTATATTTAATATAAGTATGTACTTATATAGTCTTGAAAGCAAATGTTTACAATAGAACTTCCGCACACAGTGAAATAAGGATCTGTCTTCCTTTTGCTACGTTGCCAATTTCTCAAAACTAAGTCCTATTGTTAGAAGTTGACCAAGTACCTCTTGCTCCAAAGTCAGCCCTCTTTGAAATTTGAAATGAAGTACCATTACGGTTTCAAAGCAAAGTGGAAGCAAAAATCAAAATTCAGTCTACATCATACCCATGATAGTATGTGAAATCTTAGATTAAAGCAGAAAGACTGATACCCTGGAGACTTGACATATTACCTTCTACACTAATCTGGGCTTGTGATCACAGATAAAACTGGTTTTGTAAAGAACAAAGAAGGATAGAAATTAGAGTTGAGAATAAAAATGAATAAATTTATTACTGAATATCTGGTGGATACTTGGAGGTAGGTGTAAGGAAGTTTAAAAAAGAAAAAAAAACAACAACCACAGAGCAGAAAGCCTGGAAATCTGTAACATCTTTTGCTAAAAGCTGGTTTACAGACTATGCCTACTTATGAGGAAAAAGCAAAATTCAGTTTTCACTGTGTACATTATCATTACTATGAATTCAAGTTCTAATGGCTAGTACTTATGAATAATTATTATGGGTCAAACCCTATCTTGAATGTTTTACATGCAATATCTCAATATATTTAAAAAACCTTCTACAGCAAGCACTATTATAATCCCCAACTAACTTGCTGATGTTAATTTATCTGTATATATTAAATATTAACACATGTGGGTTTCCTTGCAGAGTCTATGTTTTTATCCATGAAGATAGTATAATGCAGTGGCAAATGGGAGAAATATTGGGAAAAGAACTGCAGGAGAAAAAATTTATTTCCCATAAAATGTCATCAATTTGGGGATTAATTTGAAAGTTAGGATCAGGAAGAGGAGTTAGAAGAAAGCAGGTTTTTTAAAGTAAGAGAAAAACTGACAGACAAGCAATGTAGTAGCAAGAATTAAATTTTCAAGGAGGAGAAGGACAATATAGAAGATGGCAGTTCCAAAGGGAAGAACAATGGACACTAGACCAATAAAAAGAAAACAAGTGTTGGTCATGAGGAGAAGGAGCTCACTGGTGACTTTGAGAGGATAGGGTCTGTGACACCAGGCAGGCCATAGACAATTTATATGAAGAAATTGATGGAAGTAGAACCATTTGCTGATTTCTTTTTAAATAAGAAAACACGACATGTTTTGTAAAGAGAAATATGAATTACCTTCCTCTTAACTAGGTCTCTAGTTGGTCACAAAGGGACAAGATATGAGGAAATGTATGGAATAGTCAGTACGTAGTCATCACCCCAGTTAGGAAATTGAATCATTTGTGGCAGGATATAGAAACACCACACGTCATCTATTACTCATCATGGGGAGGACAACAGCCAGAAAAAGTTTCCAAAAGTAGTCCCCAATGCTTGTTTTCTATTCACAAATAGATTATTTCCGAATCATTATCACACCCCTCCAAATAATTCCTTATAATTATGCTTCCTCAATAAGAATCTTTGCAGATACTTAGAACTGTGGTCAGTGTGACGGAATATACTCAAAAGTACAGGTGGTATAGTCTTTTCCTGCAAAGTACTTCTTGCCTATTTAGAAAGCAAAACAGACATACTAAAAAGGTCAAGCATCAAAGTAAGACTCAGTGTAACTATTTTCCAAATGAAAGTTATCACTAGAGAGGAGTGATCAGTTTGTATTAGAACCATGGATTTTAAAAATGCCTTTCATTGATGTATACCAATGATTGCTACAACTAATAGTAGCTCTACTTATTTATGACCCCCTATGTACCCACCATCATGGTGGAAACATACATACATTTTATAGAACCTTCACTACAAACTGAAAAAAATATATGCTATTACTATCCTTTTAAAGGCAAGGAAACTGAGACTGTAAGATCATAATTAACTTGCCCCAAATCACATAATTAAGCAGTTGCAGAGCCAAAATTAAAAGTCTGTTCCTTCAGCCCATGGTGGTTAGCTTGGTATATTAAATCACTTATCTTCTAAATGAAATGGCATGTTACAATTATATTATAGAAACTCAGAACTGAATTTTGCAAGAATGCATGTAAGACCAGAACTGAATAACCTTAGTGTATATTGTTACCAGTACCAACACTGACTGAATTTTGTTACCAGTACCAAAAAATGTGGGAAGTTGAAAAGTATTCTACTTGAAGGGAAACTGCTATGCAGTATAAATGCATAGTAGGTTATTGGAACTTAATAGTTGAAATTTCGGGAAGACTTTAAGCATATCTCTTGTGTCTCCCAAATATCAATTTCTGTCTGCTGTAACAGTAAAAAGCTTATCATCAGAAATAAGTCATTCCAGGAAATGAGAAAAATATATTCAAATACATCTATAAAAAGAAAGTCTGTGTAATAAAAATAGATGGGATAATAGATATGATGTCAAACAGCATATAAGAAAAATGTGTACAAACAAATATACCAAAACTGGCTCCAGAGGTTCTAACAGTGTCATAATTCTGTATCCTGAATAACAGAGGGATCCTTTTCCAGCCCCTCAAATGCTGCTAGCTGTAAGTTTCCACCAGCTTTGTCTATCCACAAATAACCTAAGTACAGGTATAAGCTCACCATTATCCTCTGGTGAGTTTAATAAAATATCCCAGATACGGCATGTATTTATGTGTATGCTATACTACAGCAGTATGTTATACTACAGGCTAGTGATTAGTATGTATGCTGTGAAGCTGAAAAATGCAAGGAAATGGATGATAAGATAGCATTCAAAGAATTCAAAATAATATTTGAAAATATTGATCATTTTGTGCATTGCAAAAACATTGTTTCATGCAGGGTTTCATCAGCCTGAGTGCCTCTTCTCTGGCTTTTTCTCCAATGAAGAATTTGATTCTCTTTCTGCCCCTCCCACTCAGTGCTTCCAGATTGCTTCAGAAGGCCAAGGCAGCCTGCTCAGCAGCAGGCAAACCGGGCTGTGTGTGCGGGAGCTATATATAGCTCTACCTTGGAGATGTGCACACAAACAAATGCCCATGCTGGATTTGGCATGAAAAAAAAAATGAAAAACGAGAAAATGTAGCAGCTTTCCCATCTTCCCTCCTTCCCATCATCCCCATTTTTCAGGAATTCTGAAAGCATGGTGTCTGCAGTCCCCAAGAGTGATGCAGTGTCTGATTTCTCTGCAATTCCCCCTACTGCTACCAGCAATTTGACTCCAGCAGGAATAGGCACTGGGCCAACACCCACTACCCACATGCAGTCACCCAGAGAGGCTGCCCTGCAGCCGCTAGAGCTCATCCTGGCACAGTCACCTGATTCTCCGGGAATCCCTGAGACCAAATCCACCTTTTAGGGAGAAAAAAAAAATCTAGATGAGGTGGTGATTCCCAATAGAAAACCCTAGGGTGGAAGGGAAGAGGCAAAGCCTTCTGTCTCTGCCCCCCACAGTCTGCAGCAGATCGTGGAGAAGGGCCCGTGTCTTCTCAATACGGGCGTAATAAATCGGAAAAAGCCGCTCGAGTTCCAGAGATTTCCCCCCACCCCTCTCCCAAAGGAAGCTAGTTCTTAATAGAGGGGCCAGGAAACAAACAAGTCCCTTCCCCCCCTCACTGCAATCATTCCCAGCTTTTTTTGCGAGACGTGCTAGCCTAGACCTCAGGTGAAGGAGGAAAGAGCAGTAGATGCGGACAGGCGTGGGGAAGAAGAGAAGCTCTTGGGGATTTAAGACCTGCGGCTCCCGCTGCTGACTTGTCTGCTCCCCCAGCCCCTCCCCTGCTCCTGCCGGGTCGACTCGGCATCCCTTGGGCGAGTCACCAGCGGTGGCAGCCACAGCTCGTGAGAGGAAAGTTGAGACACGGAGCCTGGGCTCGCTCCCCTTTCCCAGGGCACTGCCGCCCTTTCGTGCCGGCCACGCCGGGGCTCCAGCATCCCGCACCCGACAACCTCTACCTCCGTCCTTCCCTCATCACTTCAAGACCAGAGCTGCAGCAACCACAGGAGATTTGGGGGTAACAAGGGCGGGGCAGGGGAGGGGTAGCGAGGCAACGGCGTGGAAAAACGCATTCTTTATTCCATTTGCAAAGAAGGAAAAGTCCTGCCTCCTACCTGGTCCCTGCTCCTGCTTGCCTCGGCGCGGCACAGCTGGACCATACCCTACAGGTTTCCCACTTCAGCTGCAAACACCTGGGAGCGCATCTCCCCTCCCAGCGCCCCTCCTCGCCTCCGCGGAGCCCACCCTAGCTACTTGACAGCAGAAGCCCGGCCTTTTAGAGCTCTTATTGGGGCCGCGGGGAAAGTGGGGCGGGGACCGGAGAGAAACTGCATCTCTGATTGGACAGCAGAGATATCACTCTCACCTCCGGACCAGGGCTAGCTGCGGACCCGGGTAGCTGAGGAACCCAACTGCAAAGGGTTTCTGCGGTTCCTGAAACCAAAACTGCTGCTACTGGTTAAGGACCCCTCAAAGGAGGGACACTGGTTTGAGGACTTGTCATTAAAAGCTCCTAAGAGGGAGGAGGAGCCAGGCATTACCAGACACCCAGCACTTCCCTGGGCTTCCCTGAAGGGACCATCTGCTCAGGGAGGTTTGACAGGAGAAATCACAGGCAGTGCCTGGATATTGAAGCATGAACTTGTGTTAAGTGAGAGAAAAATAAATAAATAAAATACATATACTTACATGAAAAAGGAATCACAAGAAAATAAAAAGGTGTGAAGATTTTGCTTCAAATTTCCATTTTTGCCTAATTTTAACAAGGCAGTTTTACTTGTATCAAGAAGGTGAATAGTTTATTCCGTAGTGCAGAAGATGTCCAAAAAAATCTCCTGATAGGATCAGTATTTTAAATGGGAAAATGCTGCATAATAATTTCTCAAGAAAGAGTAAAGGGAATAACTTCAGGCTTACCTCCATAACTTGCCCTGGGCAGGTGAGTTGGTGGCAAAAGTCTTAAAATAATCTCCACCAGACTGAGGGGTAATTAACCAATCTGCCAGCCTTCTATTGATAATAGTCCATCATTTCTTTTGTGCTTGACCCTTGAGAGAGAACATATAAACCCACCAAGACCTAGGTGATTCCGAGACTGCCGTTTAGGTGAAGGGGGACAGGGTAAAATCACTTGGTGACCATTTGTCATCTCTGCCATCCATCCAAGTGGAATCTGAAAGCCATGAAACCCAAGGGACTCCTTAAGTGGAGGAAGGAGATAAAAAGACCTTAAATAAAATTGGATGCAGGGAGTGTCTCAGTTTAGTGGTGTTAAAGAAAAGAAGGCTCCTGTAAACAGCAGAATTCTTCCTCCTACATTGACTAGCCATCTTAACTAGTGCTGAGCATATGATGCCACTCATCCTCAGTTTATGATAGACCTGGGATATGGATAATTGTTAGAGAAGACAAGGTTGTTACCAAATGCAAAAGAATTATCAACTCTCAGCTGAGTGCTTATGGTGGTTAATACTATCAGGCCAGACTCTTCAGAAGGAAATGTTCTCTTCATAATACTGGAGTAATCAAAATAATGTGTTTGAAATTATTTGAAGGAACTCTAGAGGTAATTTACAGTAAACAATAGTTTGATTTGTGTGGTGAGTAACTTTTTAACACTGAATGGGAACGACTGAAAATATAATGACAAGTTGCATTGGCCATGTACTTTCACCCCGAGTACCCACACCAGTTGTTCCATTGAATTGGACAAGTCGTTCATTAATTACTGAGCATTTATTCTGTGCCACACTGTGTTAGGTGCTAAGCAACTAGACAAGAGTAGTATGTTGAACTTGTCATGGAGGGCCACAGAAGGCAACTTAAGATCGTCAAACACTGTACTAGGAAATGTGCATTTTCGATACTAAAATCCTTTGATTCCACAGCATAACTTATTCTGGGGCATAACGAATTCCAGCAGTTAAATAGAAGAGAAGGCAGAGTATTCAAGAAAACCCTGAACACTTATCGTAGCATAGGAATCAAAACAGGAAATGAAAAAAGTAAAGAAATCTCTGCTACATACATTCTTTTATTCTTTCAACAAACATTCATGTAAATATGGTGAAAAAGGAGAGAAGCTTTCATAGATCACATTCTTTATTTTTGAAGCAGACAGTGTTACTTTGTGTATTTACTGATCTAATGACCATGTATGTGTATTCATACACACACACAAAACTTAAAAATAGCATTAGGATTACTTCTATCTGGATCAATCACATCATATATTTTCAAAGGAAATAGACTGTTTCAAGATGATATTATTTATTATCTCCAGAGTAGAACCTATAAATCTGTTCCTGGAATGCATATATCAATATTTACGTAAAACACCAAAAGCGTCTGCTGCATTGCGTTTTGCACTTTCCAAATTCCTTTCAGGTACAATCTTCCTGTGTTCTTATGCAGAAGAGTAATTACTGGCCTCTTATGGTTTGAATATGAGGTGTCCCCCAAAAGCTCATGTGTAAAAATTCATAAAAGTCTGAGTGAAATGATTGGGTTATAAAAGCCTTAACCCAATCAATGAGTTAATCACTAGCAACTGTAGGCTGCTAGGGTGCAGCTGGAGGAGGTGGGTCATTGGGGGCTTGACTTTGGGATATATATTCTGTATCTGGTGTAGAGTTTCTCTGCTCTGCTTCTGCATGTGTGTTCCTTGTTGCCTTGAGCTCTCTGGAGTCCTGCCTGTTGCCACCCCCAAGGAATGGAGCCAGCCTCCTATGGACTAAGACCTCCAAAGCTGTGAGTGTCTAAAAAAAACTTTTCCTCTTAAAATTGCTCTTTTCAGGTCATTTAGTAGCATCAGCAAAAAAGCTGACTAATATGCAGCCCAATAGAATACAAAATGATGGGCCTATGTAATACTTAGTACAGGAGACAACCTATATCTATCGATATGTGGTTAATAAAATGAGAAAGTTTGAAGAATTTTAGAAATCATCAAATTCTAATCATCACTTTCTGCCTTTGATTTGGTGAAGGAAAGAATCAAATGTGATTTTCCTAAGGTCATATAACTAGGGGAGAAACTCTGTCTAGTTCCCAGATCTTAATATTTACTCATTATTTTTTCCACCACATGAATAATGATTTTTCTGGTATCTCTTCCTGCAGAGCGCTGGCCCTTTTTCCTCCCTTCATCATTAGCCTTTTGAAATTTTCAGGATGGGTTCAATGGGTGTATCCATCATCCTATATCTAGAAAATAATTAAAAGTGCGCCACTTAAGCTAGAACTTCGGCAGAGCATAATCAGTATCTAAGTTTGGGGTCTACCTCACGAGACTGGGATTGGAGTAATTGGGAGCACTGATGAAGTATGAAGCGTGTTGACGGGAAATGGGTGACTAGGCAGGTTGGCTGCAGCACTTACTTTTCCTTAATGTGAGGAAGAAGGGAATGGTAGAAACAGTGTGGATTACTCTGGCAGCCTGGTAAGCAATCAATATATCCTCAAAAGAAATGGTGGGCAGTTTTGCCTTGTTCCCTGGGTGACTGACTCCCTAATCACTCACAGAGCTCCACAGTGTAATTTATTAGGGATTACATTCCACCCTTAGCCCTACTACTGGATTCTCCTGCCATCCCCTTCTTCTTGCACCCTGCATTGGCCTTCATTCAAACATGTCAGTTTCCTCCAACCACTGATTAATTCTCAGTGAGAGGAAAGAAAACTACAGCAATGGTGCAGCTTTCCTCAGCATGGATTCCCTTTCTTTCTCCTCTGCTCCACCCACCATTTCCTCACTTTTAAGCTTCCCAGGAGAACAGTTCCTAACATAGCCTGATGTGACAAAGAAGGGGGAAGAGTAGGGAAGAAGGGTTTTTTCCGATCAAAAATTCAAGCTGCACTTAACTCAGCAGAAAAGCAACAGAGGCTCTGCATACTGGTTTAAAGAGATTCACGATAAACCCAGCCTGCAGCGTCTCGAAGATCACATCAGTCCAGTGACCTAGCTTTCTCAGAGCCAACTGGGAATGCAGGCAAAGAGATGCACAGGGCAGCACGTGCACACCATACACACACACACACACACACACACACACACACACACACAATCATTAGCATGTGGTTAGAAAATAAGACTGGGAAAATAGTTTTCAAGTGCTAAATACTGGAAAGAGTCAACAGCAGCAACTTGCTACACACCAAGAGCTACTACATTTTTTCTAGGATTAAGCATAAGATTAGAATTCCTTTTCTTTTGGTGGTTGCTGCTGTGTACCAAAGGGCAGACTTAGAAAAAGCCACATGCGACTGTTGCATGGAAAGCTTTACACAGATCCCGTTGTTTCACCACAGAGCCTACTAATTTCTTTTGAATATTGCCCCATACATTTAATAGGAACTAATGCATAATGAAAGAGAAGGACTTGTCATTCTTTAGTTCACAGCTAATATGTCCACCAAATTCTTTCAACGTATAGATCTCATTCAGTAGTTGAATTGTAGTTTTAGTATGTTATTCATGAAGAGTCAGAGGTCAGATATTAGTGAACTCCCACTGTCAACCATATTATTTCTGTCCTTCCATTACCTCTGACTCTCATAGGCACTGAAAATTCTATTTTCTGAATAGCTTTTTGAAACAGTGGATACTTCACCATCTGGAGTGTACCTAAAATTTTGGACATTATACCTTTTGATTTCATCCATTTTGTGCTACTCTAAGAGAATACCTGAGACTAGGTAATATATAAAAACAGAAGTTTATTTCCCACAGTTCCAGAGGTTGGGAAGTGCAAGATCAAGGTACTGGCAGCTGGTGAAGGTCTTCTATTACCTCATGCCATGAGGTAAGCATGTATGGGGAGAGACAGAGGGACAGAAGGGGACTGAATGCATCCTTTTATGGAACCTCCTCCCACACCAGGAGCACCAGTCCCTTCCCAAGGGCCGCCTCATGGCCTCACACCACTTAGTTTCACCTCGCACTAGTGTTGCATTGGAGATTGTTTTTCAACACCCAAGCTGTGGGGAACACATTCAAACCATAGCACTTTTGTTCTACTCCACCCTAGTGAGCTAGCTGAAGGACTACGGCAAAGATGGCAACCTCATTTTTCTATGCCTTAAAATGAGAGGTGGAGTCACACACCATCAGAACTGTTGGCTAAGAATATGGTTTCTCTGTTCTGATAAAATGTCCTCTGCTTAAATACATATGCTGCCCCGCAGAGGACTGAGAGGGGCAAGGAGGGCGAAAGGAAGAAAGAATTTAACCATTTCAGCCACATTTTCAAATATAAAGGCCTAAAGTTGTTTCTCATATCTCTGTACATTCATTTATACTGGATTTATTGTTATGATTTATTGTTATGATCCCATTTTTATTCCTGATTATTGATAAGTTTGGGGGTCTTTTCCCTGTTTTCCATTGAGTTTAGAAATTTTATTATTTCAAATATCAATTTGACTTTGCTATTTTCTATTATACATTTGTTTTCTATTTTATTAATCTCTGCTTTTTGTAACTTTTTTCTCTTCCTTTACTAAGCTATATATATATATATATATATATATATATATATATATATATATATATATACATACATATATCTCCTTGAACATATAAGTTTTGAGGATTGAACCCAGGGGCACTCTACCACTGAGCTACATCTCTAGCCCCTTTTATTCTTTATTTTTGAGACAGAGCTTGCTAAGTTTCTGAGGCTGGCCTTCAACTTACTGTCCTCCTGCCTTAGCCTCCTGAGTCACTGGGATTACAGGCATGTACTGCTGCACCTAGTTTCCAGCCCTTCTTTTAAAAACAGTATTTGTCTTTAAAGCTAATATTTTTCTAAACTAGTGCTTTAATGTATCTGACAAATTTTAATGTCTTATCTTTATTATCATTTGGTTCAAATATTTTCTGATATTTTTATTTTTTTATTAAAATAGTTACATTGCTTCATAGTTACTTAAATTCTTTATTTTTATTTCAGAATTTTTAAATTTATTTTGTCAGAAAATACCTAAAATGACTTCAGGCTTTTGTCAGTTGTGGGGGCTTTGTTTGTATTTAAAATTTCAAAATTTGTAGTTTTTATAAATTTGACATGCACTGTTAAGAATGTGCAGGGTCTGTTCTGATAATAGGGGTTAGCTACTATTGGACCATCTCCTACAGATTTTCCCCCATAGATAAAAGCTATAATTTTGGGGTTAAAGAAAAAAAACTGATGTTGTACTAAAGGACAGTAAAAAGTAGACAGAAACTACAGTAAAAGGGGGCATCTAGGGGCTGGAGCAGAGGCTCAGTGGTTGGCACACTTGCCTGGCATGAGCAAGGACCTTGGTTCAAAGCCCAGCACCACATACACAACTAAGTATCAGAGAAACAAAGGCCAGATAAAAAAATAGATTCTTTCTCTCTCTCACTCTCTCCCTCTCTCTTTAAAAGAAAAAAAAAAAAGCCTCTATATGTGGAAAAGAAAATGGTGGGGACGAATTTCCCACCTTGTACTCTTTGGGGTCATGAAGACAGGGCTCAGGTTGCTCCAAAATGGATGGCTAAACCACAGCATCAGCAACAATACGATTTCTGCTCTGAAGAGAGAAGACAGAATTCTAGATGATGGCAGAAGATCCCAGAGGGGAAAGATCTAGCAGAAGTCCTCATTTCAGTTTATAAACTGTATCTGAGTCTTGAACAGATTCTTGAACTTTTTAAACCGGCTCAGTTAAACCACAGTTGGCTGAATAATGCCCCCCGCTCCCTAAATCCCTGGAACCTGTGAACATTACCCAATATGGTAAAGTCTATGCAGGTGTAAGTTAGACTCTTGAGATGGGAAGATTATCCTGGATTATCCAGCTGGGATTGTCCTAAATGCAATCACATGAATCCTCATAAGAAGGATGCAGAAGGAGATTTTACTGCACAGAGCAGATGGTGCTGAGAAGACACAGCTGAGACCTAAGCATGGTGGCCTTGAAGACTGCAGTGGTGCAGCCATATGCCAGGAGCCCCAACAGCCACCAGAAGCCAGAGCAGCAAGGAAGACGCTATCCTCCAGGTCATCTCCAGAGGGCACAACTTGGCTCACAACTTAGCTTCAGGTCCATGACAGTGTTATGGACATCTGAGTCTCCAGAACTATGAGAGAATAATTTTTTATTGTTTGTTTCAAGTAAGGCAATAAATTTTTGTTGTTTCATCATAATGGTGATTTGTGAGAGTAACCATAAGAAACCAGTACAAGAATTTAGCAGAGGTTTCAGCTGCCTTCCCAGGGAAGACTAAATTTGGAGTTTGAGTGCAACCAAGTTAATTGTCTTCTAAAACATAGTATTATTTTAAAAAAATAAGAATCATGATTATAACATTGCAATGTTCTGAATATAATTTAAAATTACTAGATATTTCTGCTCTGTCCCACCCATCTCCAAAAAAAAAAAATGTGATTCATATGTAAAAGACAGGCAATGGATTATAGGCAAAGTTTTAAAAGTGCTATTAGGGCAAAAAGGAAAGTGTGCACACAATAGATATTTTCCCCAACCAAATTTTCAGCACACAAATCTTTCTCATGGAGTCTGTTTCCTAGGGAACTCAACATGAGGTAATAAATCACACATACTCATTATAGAAAATACAAAAAACAAGGAGGTGTAATAGTTGGAAAGAAATTACTCAGATTAGCAAATTATTGTTTGATATTGGTTTACAAGGTTTTTGCAACTGGGTAAGTTTTCTCTGAATTTTCATGGGTGTGCCACTGGAAGGGTACATTTATAACCAAGATTATTTCTTCACCAAACTTCCCTTCTTATCTCCTTATTAGCAGTTATAACATACGTACCTTATATTTTCAATATCCATTTCTCTACAGACTTCCCTTTACTATAAAAATGTCATATTCTTTCTCAGAGAAAATGATTTCTGACCATGCATTTCCTTCTAATTACAGTAAAAGACCCCAAGTAAAAGAACCACCCCTGTGGTTCTCTTGGCACTTTTGAGTTCTCTCTTGATTTTTCTTCCTACTTCTCTAAGAACGCTAAAGCTGCTTTCTTGAATCTTCTTCTTTCAACCTATCTCTCATTGTTAATTTTATGAAAACCTGTATGAATGTTTTTTTACTTTCGTCCCACTAACTTTGTGATATTATAAATACTTCTGCTTCCAACTTCCTCCTACCAGGTGCTTCTCCTAAATCCAACCTTAGATGTACTTTATGCTATAGACTCAGAAATTTATTTCTGTAATAAATACCTCTACTTAGTTGGTTCACACCTATATCGAACTCAAAATGTCCCAAACTGAACCAAATACATTGGTACAAGTTATGAAGGAGAATTATGAAAACAGTACTAAATATGCCTAGGGAAAGAAAAGGAAGCAGAAATGACATTTAATACATTCCTTTTTTTTCTTTTCCTTTTTTTTTTTTTTGAGAGAATCAGTTTTATATAGTTTGTCATGTGGCTTTTGTTGCTCCAAGACTTTGTTGTGTATGTGGTGCTGGGGTTCGAACTCGAGTCCTCACACATGCCAGGCAAGCGCCGTAACTGCTGAGCCACTGCTCCAGCCCTAGAACATTCTTAATGGCAGAATTGCTCATATTTAGGCAAATGGGGAGTACATGTTGCCATTCCTCATTAGGAAATATGCAGCGTAATCCAGGCAGGCATGTTCAACAATTGAGAGGAGCTGGTTATGATTTAATCATAAGCATAGAAAGAATGAAAATTAGATCAGAAATTAACAAGCCTCCTCACCATTCTTCAGATAAATAAAGGGAACTTGTACTGTGGGGCTTTTAGACTTGTTGGTTTTCCCCTTCTGAAATCGTCTTCTCTGTTTTCTGCTTAAAATCCTTTTTCAGATTTTTTTTCTTTTTGGTACCAGGGATTGAACCCAGGGGTGCTGAACCTCTGAATCACATCCCAGCCCTTTTTACTTTTTATTTTGAGACAGGGTCTTTCCAAGTTGTTTAAAATACTACTTTCTCAACAAGCCTATCCACGATCTTCCTATTTAAAAGCCAGCATCCCAGGTAACCAGAACAGAGCATGCCATTCGCTTTCCCACTTCATATCCTCAAAAGCACTTTTCATCTGTATAGTACTTTATAGCTTTTATGTTCACTTGATTTATTGCTGGTCCTGTAGAATATACCTACCCTACCTCTTCTCTAGAATTTAAGCTCCTCTGGGGATTAAACTGACACTTTTTTGTTTGGGGCTATATCATCACATCATTTAATAAACAGTCCATGGGGCAAAGTTATTACCCAATAAATATTTGTTGCCTGTGAAAGCCAAAAATTAATGATTTAATAACTGAAGCAAATCAGAGCACCCATAAAGCCATGGTTTTTGTCTTTTTCTTTTAAAGAGAGAGGGACAGTGTGAGAGAGAGAGGGAGAAAGACAGAATCAATTTTATTTAGTTTATCATGTGACTTTCATTCCTCAGACACTTCGTTGTGTACAAGGGTGCTGGGGTTTGAACCCGCATATTCACGTATGCCAGGCAAGTGCTGTAACTGCTGAGCCACTGCTCCAGCCCACAACTGTTTTTCTTACAACCTGAAAGCTATACCTCTCACTTCCTTACCTAGACTGTTTATAATCAGGTGAACTCTTATTTACCTTCCAAAAACTTTTAGATGTTGTTTCTTTTGTGAAATCTCAAGCCATAACTCACCTCCATACCCAGGTACAGTGATTTCCCCTTCTATACTTCAATACCTTACACATAAGTTTATCAAGATAATATAAGATTTTATTAGATGAATTTATTTGTATCTCTTTCTTTATTACAAATAAAAAGCCTCTGTTTGGTTGATAAGGTAACCTGGTCAGAGCTGAAAAAAGACGTTACTTCCCCCTACCTTCTATTATATATTATTCAAGAAACTTCAGAGAAAATGACATAAAAATTAGATATTTAGAAACAAATAGAATTTAACTAGATATAAAGAGGGTGAGTGCTATGGGTTGAATATAGTTTATTCCTCAAAGGATCATATGCTCAGAATCTATGGTCATTCTCACACTTTAACTTGAGGTTCTCATAAATTTATGAGAAAAAGTGGCAAGTTACAGACGAAAGCACCGAACAGTGTAAATCTACCTGCACAAATAAGAATACATATGACTAAAATTTGAGAATTCTAAATTCTTTTGTAGTTTCTGAAGAGAAGGAGGTCAGGAATTAAATTCTTTGTTGTTGTTATTCTCATTCCTTTGAGTCTTTAGCAAGGGCATAAAGGAGAAGCGCCACAAGTATCTTAGCACACAGGGAAAAAACACAGTGTGAGAAGAAAATATCACGAATTTCCAGTAAATCTGAGCAAGTAACCACCAGCCAATGTTCAAATGAGAAACTAGGCTTAAAGGAAATTCTTCTTTACCCTTTAGGTGGACAAAATCGTCCCTTTCCCAAGAACCCACACTATTTGGCATTGAAATAGAATTGGCTCAAAGCCTAGACTCCCCTCCAATTGAGTGTGTGAGAAATAAGAAGTCTAATGGTCCATTTTCAGAATACAGTCTCAAGGTTCACACATAAAAGGAAGCTATCTTAGGCCTGGAATCATGTGGTTGGACATAATCCATTTTTAAACTCCTTATCAGATATCGCATTACACCCATAGCTCTTTTCTGTACCCACCCCAGTTTTATATTAGCCAATCATGCAGACTGTACCCCTGAGCTCCTCCAATCAGAGTGCAAGGTAGGATCGCATCAGGTTGCAGATATAAAGCAGGTGGAGCTCCTGCTCAAGAGTGCTTGCTCATTGGCTCCCCTTCGTGAGTCCACCCTTCTGCAGAAGTAAAGTCTGTCTTGCTCACCCACTTCTGGGCATGAGTTTGATTTTCTTACAGCACCTCAGGATTTTTTAATAACTTTATTTCTAACAGATGCCTGACTAGACAGAGATGTGTTTTTACATTGCTAGAAGCTGCCTATCAGACCCCTCTATTTACATGAAAGCCTGAATTTTTCAGTCTACGATTGCCCCTTTAGAGAAGACTTCTGTGACAGCACTACTGAAGTGCACCTCCGAATCCAGTCTATCTCAGTCATGTCCCCAGTTGCATTCCCTTACTGCACTTACTGCAGGAAAGGATAGTTGGAGTTTATTTATTTGTGTATGTCTTTTCTGCCCCTGAAAGAATGTATGCTCCTGAGGCCAGGAACTTTTTCTGTCTCATTCACTGTTCTCTTTCCACTTCCTAGAATAGTGTATTTCACCTAGTACTTGCTTAACAGATGTTTTAGAATGAGTAACCAGCAATGGAGACCTGTGACTGCTTATCATTTAATATCCATGGCAGCTAGTAGAACATTCAGTGAACACTCTTAGTGAGGGAGTCACACAGACACGGAAGGACAGTTCACCTCTCAAAGAACAGTCCCAGAGTTTTCCATCCAGAGCTGGAGCAGGCTACTTGGTTTTGCTTCATAAGCAGTTTGTGGGCTCAATATACACCTTTGATGCTAAAGGTACAGCTAAGCACAGCTTCCTGACTGGTGGTATTTTATTAATTCTTTCTAATAATTATAGTGCATTCATAATTTCTGCTATGTGCCTACTTTCCTTAAATTTAGAATAGGACAACATTTTATCCCAAAAAGAAGAAAGAAAGAGCAGAAAAATTAAATGAAACAATGAACTGATTCTACAGCAGAATAATGCAGGAAGTTGAATCTAGAGGTACTCTAAATTATTTGTTACATATTTATGAAGAAACATGTCTTGAAACATAATAACTTATTCAGAAAAAGCATTTCTGAGAGAATAAAATACTATTGTTCTGTTATAAAGAAATGAATATGTTCAAAAGAATATACCTGCAAACTGAGACACATCTTGCCAAAATACTGCATATGAACCCATGCGACATAGTTTCTAAAAGTCTGTTTGCAAAACATTATTTACAATTCTCTGTATGGAGGATAATCATGGCTTCCTGAATATCAATATTTTCATCCAAAATCTCAAAAGATGGCGCTGGAGCGGTAACTCAGTGTTTACAGTGCTTGCTTGGCATGTGTGAGGATGCCGATTCAAACCCAGCATCACGTGCACAACAAAGTATTGCACCAATGAAAGCCACATGAAAAACTAAATAAAAAATTGATTCTCTCTCTCTCTCTCACTTTCCCGCTCTCTTAAAAAAAAAAAATACAAGAGCAACAAGGAAGGCAAACAAACCACATACGACCCAAGTAATCAGCATTATTAAGTCAGAAAACACTGAAAAAAATTACTTGTATTTAAAGAAATAAGCACTCAATTTCAAGAGTCCCCACTGCTATACATGCCTGTGGGTATAAAGAATAGGATGGGGGAGGCTTCAGAAATTGCACAAAAAGAGAGCCAGAGTAAATATATGAAACAAAAATGAATAAATATATGGAAAAATGAACAAACAATAACAACCCCCCAAAAGCAAAAATTAAAAGTCCCTGCAATGAGAAAAAAATGTTTAACACCAAATGATCAAGTACTAATTCACAGCACGGACTACAGGAAAGGAACTTGAACTGGAGGTGGCAGCCTCAGTGTAGAACTACTATTGAGTAAGAAGGTGGAGTTTGGGCTGACTAGATTGCTACAGCCAAAATAGTCTGTTTTTAGTGTTTGCAGCTATTCCCAGTTAAAATTGGGAATTTGGGCTGGCTGCACATTTCTGCAGCTACCCAGCTAAGAGCTGGGTTTCTCCCCTGCTACTGTTGAACAGTGTGTTGCAGCTCTTGGTGTGGAAGTACAATCCAGGAATTCAGCGCCAATCTTCTTCTGGGTTTTTTGTTTTGTTTTGTTTTTTAAGAGAGAGAGAGAGAATCGATTTTATTTAGTCTGTCATGTGGATTCATTGCTCAGACACTTCGTTGTTTATGTGGTGCTATGGTACAAACCCCTGTCCCTGCGCATGGGAGGCAAGTGCAGAAACTGCTGAGCCACCGCTCCAGCCCCCTTCTTCTGGGTGCTTGCCTCAGGAGTGTGAAGAATAAAATCCACAGACAACAATGGAAGGGAAGAGTAAAAGAAGTAGGATTTATTTAAGGAAGGAGAACAGAGACTCCAAAAGGCAGAGGGGCACCTGGAAGCAGGACACCATCTGATGTGTGTTAGGCCAGGGTTTATATTGGTTTGGGTATGAGTCCTGACTAAGATTTATGTAAAGCAGGCATCCCAACAATATTGGGTAAACTCTGTGTTAAATGGGCATTGAAACCAAGAACCAAAATCATTGGTTAAAATTTATGCAAAACAGGTAGCAACTCTTTCCTAGTTTCCATTGCCAACACATGACCCCAAAATCCCTTGTGTTTTTCCCTCTTAAAGGGAAAAACTTTGATTTCTCTGTATGGAATTTACCCTTATGTATAGAAGCACTGGCAACCAGATTGAGCATCTCAGAGGCCAATAAATTTATCTTAGTTTTGAGTTCCTGAGAACCATGTGCCCTGGATAAGTTTTAAGTCTTTCCTGATGACTGTATTTGTCATTTTACTCAATTAGGCTCAAAGTCCTTTCCGAGTTGTTGAACAAAGGAATCATTTATAGAGCCAGGAGAGATATCTCCATTTTAACAGACAGACTGAAAATCTGAAACCATTAACCTAGTAGGTGGGGAGAGAGAATAGACAAAATGTCTTGTAGCAATTAAAAAGAGAGACATGGGTTTTTTTCTAGGGAAACTGGCGGGATTAGAAACCTAAAGACCCATTATTCTTCCTAGGAGAGTAAGAATATCTTTTCCTATTGTCTGATAAAGCAAAGCATAAACTGGCAAGACTGATTGTCAGTGGAATAGAATCTAAGACGGAGCAATCTTGTAGAAACAAAAGAAAAATGAACCAATTTGTTGTCCTCTACCATCATCAATAACATCAAAATGGCATCCAACCAAACCACCTTTAAATCCACTTAAAGAGGTGATTCTCAAACAAAGAAAACTATCCATTGGATGCTCAGAAATAGGGAAAAAAATTGAACAAGATTTACACGAACTTTTTTTAAAAATTATAATTACTAGTATACATATGAATTGCACAAACCAGTGGGTTCCTGAAAAACATTTTCAGGAACATTTTGCCTGTATATGGGAGCCATATCTGATGAATATGGAAATTACCAGAGGCCATTCAGCCAGGCAGTAAACCCCCTACTCACTGAATCTTCAGACTCAGACCCTCATCAGAACCTATTGTCTAAAGTCCTTATCAGGTGATCCCCACCCTACTGAGAAACTCAGTTTAATCTGCACTTACTGAAACCCCTGTTGTGACCCCCACCCCAATTCAGCCTAAAAAAGACCACCTATGCAAAAGCCAAGCTGCATTTCTGCTTGGAAAGTGCATCCCTGCATCTCCTTAATCTGTTGAGGTCTGGTTCCTTTCTGTACTTCCTACCTTCTTTTTCACCCTCTTTTCCAGCCTCATTTCCCCTTCAATATCTCAGCTTAAATCAGCTTTTGAAAGAAGAAAACATATGAATCAAAGATTTCCACTGAGAAAAATTCTTCCTCAAAAAAATAAAAAGAAAAACAGAGAACAGCAGAAATCTGTAATACATTTAAATCTGAATTTTTAAAATTCTCAGACAAGAATTTGAAAATGCTTTTTGAAAAAGCAAGAATCAAAAATGAAAAATTCAAGAACATAATTTGTCCATAGGGGGAAAAGAAATAAGTATGCCAAAAATTCCCACAGTGTCTATGGTGAAGAGATGGCTCCAGAGAAAGGTCCAAGGAGTTCCCCAAGGAGAGGGGGACCTCAACTCAGGACCAGTGGGGTCCTTGGCATATGTGACAGAAGAGAATTTCAAAATAAGCCAGGCAGAGGCATAGACAGAGGTTTATTTAGGAAAGGTAGATACACACTCAAGGGAGAATGTAGGCTGTCTCACAAGAGAGAAGCAGCAGCTTGGGCTGAGGGTCCAATATTTATAGAAAGGCCACATCAGGGGCTGGACTGGAGGTGGATCCAGGGTAGAACTGCACAATTTCATGCCACGTTTCCTGTGCCTGTGTATTTTCCTCAGTTTACAAGAGCATGGGCGAACAATACAAACCAAAGGCAAAGAACACAGGCCAAAGGCTGTTGCTAAGAAAGAATAATTTGGAGTAAGGTTCTAGCAGTGGTCCACTTTATGCTTTGAATACAGCCCTTGCTGCTCTGCCACTAGAACTTATTTTTAAAAAAGACATTTTTTTTCCTGTTCTTCTTCCCCACCCCTAATTTTTCCCCTCCCTAATCCTGGGGAAGCAGGATTACCTTTCTTCCCCTTCCAAAGCAGAATTGTCTGTCCTTGAGCACACACCCACCACAGGAACCAAAGTAATTGAGACTTTGGGCAGGGTGCCAGCGGGCTCAGTGGTCACAGTGCTTGCCTTGCATGGTCTCAAACCCCAGCACCACGTACACAAGGAAGTGTCAGACCAACGAAAGTCAAATGAAAACTAAATAAAATTGATTCTCTTTCTCTCTCTCTCACAGTCCTTCTCTCTAAATATATATACATTTATATACATATATATAAAAGCACTGCAAGAAGTAAATATCAACAAAGATCAAATGTAATTTTACCAAACACAGAAAATTTTTAAAAATATGTAAAACTCAATAAATATAAAAAGATACACAATAAATCTAACATCACTGATGTCGCACCTCGGGCGTCCCGGAGGGCGGGCGGGATGGCTCGAACAGCCGAACCCCTGGAGCCAAGCAGGAGGGTGAGTGTGGCGACCTGGCTCTCCCTGGACTCCCTTCAGCAGGAGCCCCCTCCGCCCGGCTGGGGAGATGAGTCAGTAACACGGAGTTGATGGCAGCTCAAAATCCATTTATTACCAAGGCACAGCGGTTTTTATAGGGAGGGGAGACAGCCAAGGAACCAATAGTAGAATGACAGGTTGTCCTGTCCTGTCCAATGAGGAACGGCCGCGTCAACTTCCTCAACTATCGCTATCAGGAAAGGCAGTTTTGAGGGTTAGAGAAGAGGAAGAGGAAGCAGGCATCAGGTTCGCGCCCTTTGTGTGAGGCGCGTGGAATTGGAGCGGAGAAGAAGTGTCATGGCGGCCTGGGCAGCGTGCGGCTTCAGTACAGTGTGCCACAAACTGACAGAGTAATTATAGCATAATATGACAGATGCTAACATAATTATACTGGTAAGTATGAATTGGCTTGATTCACCTACTAAAGGAAAAATCACTTTCAAATTGGTTCATAAGACCAACCCATGTCTCTTACATATGTCTCTGCAAGACACATACGTAAAACACAGTAACTCAGCAGTGCTAAAAATAAAGGCAAACACGCACCAGACAATGGGAACATAAAGAAAAAAGGGACTATGTTTTTAGCAACAGAGTAAAATTTAGGCTAAAAGGAATTAAGTGACAAGAAAGATGCCTTAAAATGATAAAACCACAATTCACACTGAACATATAAATATTATGAGTATCTATACACCAAATAATCCTATAACCACTTATCTAAAATAAACCTCGAGATATAAAAATGAAATAGAAATACTCAATCTGTGAAATTTTAATACTTGATTCTCAATACATGATAGTTAAAATGGTAAAAATAGGTTCGAGAAAGTACAAATAGCATGATCAACAGTATAGTTTTTCTGAGGATACGCAAACACTGCACTACAAAGCAATATAGAGAATGCACTGTCTTCTCAAGTGCACATGGAGCAGCCAAAAAATACTTAGAAACCACTGGTAACTCCCATAAAGTAGAAACAACTACAGCACACTTTAATTGAAATGCAAAACAACTAGAATTAAAATAAGAATGACTTTCACACAGAAACAAAAAGCCATATGTTAAATAACTTGGGAAAAAGAATATACAAACAAATCACAAAATTTCTGAAAAACGAGTTAGAAAACCCCACTACATATTAGTATCTGTGGAATGTATTTAAAAATGGGAGGATAATTCATCCCTCAAGCATCTATATCAGGGTTAAGAATCTGCAGCTCATTGTAGTAGCAAAATCCAACCCATTGCCCGTTTCCCTGAACCGGCAGAAACGGTCACACTTCTCCATTTACATGTGTTCTATGACTGTTTCTGCACTACAGACGCAGAGTTGAGGAGCTATGACACGTTATATGAAACGCAAAACCTGAAACACATAGTGTTTATAGGTCTTTTACAAAAATAGCTCATCAACCCTTCATCCATATATGCCAATGGGTAGATGAAAAGTAAATAAATACGGCCCCTGTTCAAAAACCTCAAAGTTCTGCTGCTTAAGAAAATAAGAGGCAAAAGCAGAGATTAATACACAGAGAACAATAAACAATCTATGGTATAAATTGAAATCCCAGATAAATCCCAGATAAAAATCTGCAAATTATAAAAACACAAGCTAATTGAACAAAAACAAAGAGAAAATAAGTGAAATGGGAAAATAACTACTGATACGTAGAAGATATATATATCTATGTATTTAGATGTATATAATATACATATCATAAACATATATATCATATACATATAAAAAATTTTGTACACTTGCATTAAAAATTGAAACTATAAAGTTAATTTCTTATAATTGTATAGTGTATCAAAATTGTCTGTAGTACACAACAGAATAATTTCCATCATAGACAATAACTTCCATAAAGGTATAAACACACCTCATGCCCGTTAGGATGGGCTGCTGGTCAAAGGAAGGAAGGAAATGAAAGAGAAAGAAGAAAGTGAGTATTGGTGAGAATGTGTGGAAATTGGGACCTTTTTTTTGCACTATTAGGAGGAACTTAAAATTGTACAACTAGTGTGCAAAAAAGAAAGGTGAGCCAAGGTAAAATTACTAAAGAAGAAAATTAAAAATAAAACACCATGCAACCCAGAAATTCTACTTAAATGTATATGTATATATATACACACACACACAAATATATATGTATATATGTGC
Organism: Aplodontia rufa; assembly: GCA_004027875.1. Lineage (NCBI taxonomy): Eukaryota > Metazoa > Chordata > Mammalia > Rodentia > Aplodontiidae > Aplodontia > Aplodontia rufa. The sequence goes on along the minus strand of PVKS010003751.1, from coordinate 3,704 downwards.
ATATATATGTTTATATATATATATTCATATTCATAAAACTGGTCTCATTCTGTTGGGCCTGCTATAACAAAATAGTATAGATGCAGGGGCTTATAAACAACAGAAATTTATTTCTCTGGGTTCTAAGAATGAAGAGGATAAGTTCTGGTACAAATTTCAGTTCAAAAACCAGTAGCATCAAAACCCGAGACAAGCTGATGTATCTGTTCAAGGACAGTGCCCAGCTTCCTGGGAGGGTCAGCCTTTTTATTCTATTCAGGCCTTCAACTAAGGGGTTAGGGACCACCACATCACTGAGCATACTGACTGAAATGTGAAATCTCATCCAAAAATCACCCTCATAGACATACTCAGAATAATATTTAACCAAATATCTGGTATCCCATGACCCAAGCAAGGTGATTAATTATCATATTCGGCAAGAGAAGCATCATAGAACATTACAGACCTTCACTCTGTAAAAATTTTAGTTAAATGATGGCTTGGAAGAAGGAGAGGAGAAAAAAATAAGAGAAGTTTAGGAGTTAAATCTTCATCCTTTGAATTTTAGATGTTTGGAAAATAACATGTAGATGATAAATTATTTATAAGACTTGTATACAATTTGTACTTTTTAGGACAAATACCAGAAAATAACATCAAGAGTTGATTCAGGGAAAAATCATCCATATTTTGTAATACTAATAATTGTTTAATTTTTTCCTGACATGTAGAAGTATTTGAGGAAGTGGTTTATGAACTATCTCTATTGGAATGCAAGTGTTACTCATGATGACAACAGGGTTCATGGACCCATATCTTGGTGAGACTCACTTTTTTATTTATTTACAAGGATAAAATAATATAATTTTAGGAATTGTAGGTATTGTAAAATTAGCATTTATGTATACGTCCTAGGAGAAAAAAATACAAAGATGCATATTTGGTGTTTAAAAACTGTATTAATATAAAAAAGTTGAGAAAAGGGTAGTTAGGGTTAAAAAAGATTCCCAATTAGGAGAGAGAGGTAGTGGAATTAGCACATCACTTTAGCACAGAATATAATAAACTCTAGAATTTCTCAGATAAAATTATAATTATAATTTGAAATTTTATAATTTATATTTACTTTTAATTACATATTTAATTTATTCTGAAAATCAATTAAACATTTTAAGCTTCTCAAAAATACATCTGTATAATATATATATATATATATTTTTTTTTTTTTTTAAAGAGAGAGGGACAGTGAGAGAGACAGAGAAAGAAACAACTTTATTTAGTTTTTCACATGGTCTTAGTTGCTTCAACACTTAGTTGTGTACGTGGTGCTGGGGTCTGAACCCGGGTCCTCCTGCTTGCCAGGCAAGCGCCGAAACCGCCGAGCCACCACTCCAGCCCCTGTGTAATATATTTTTTAAAACTATAAAATATCTGACAGCAACAAATATTATCTGAATCACAAGTATCAAATAATGACAAAAGTGGCACAAGACAATAGCTTTAAAACTTGATAATTAAATAAAATTGATTGAAACAGCATTTGTAAGGTATAGACCATCACCAAAAAGGGGGTAGAGGGAGACATATATCATTGAATTATTTAGCAGAGGCTCTCATGAAAAAAGATAGAAAAAAATAAATCTACAGTGAATCTACAGCTCATTCACTATCCTTCTTTATTAACCTTGTTCTGTCTTGGAAATGCTTTGAGGCACTATTGTTAAATAGTTAAGTCTAACTTTCAAAGAAAATAAAATATGGCAGAAACTGGACCAACTTGGAATGAAAAACAATGAGTTCTCAGATTCAGCTGGTCTATCTGGAGCAGGGGCCATGTGCCAGGCTCCTTCAGAGGCAAGATTCCATCACAAATCTTCAAAACTGGTACCCTTATCCTCATTTTTACAAATGAGGAAAGTGTAACTTGGAGAATGCAGAAAGCTTTACCACACTCCTAAATCTAATGGGTGTCAGGATTGCAGTTTAAATCCAGGTATTTGGCCTTCAATTCCACCATTCTCTTTCAAGTTCATGGTGCTGCAGAAAGTTTTGCTCCAGTGCAGGAGTGCTCAAGTTCAGTAAGTCAGCAACTGCTTTTACTTTCCTCCTTTGTTGTGCTGACTTTTCTGTTTACATCATGCAAGCAAAGAATCAAATCAACACGATTCATATGTTTTGAGCTTAGGGAAACCAGATGTACCCAATATAAGTTGGAGTATCGCACAAATTTGTTTTCTACCAAGTCTTGGGTATCAATCTTAAATCTGAAAAGAAGAACAACTATAACTGCTCCTAAATTTCCCTTACATTCCAGGAATAGTGCCAAGTGAAATTCTGCAGCCTACACTAAAAAAAATTAAAACAAAAACCTTTTATTCATTCAATTTAGTAAATACAAACTATTCCATTATTTATAACTAATTCCAATGGTAGCCAAGAAATGTTTTATTTTATTCCAAAAATTCTAGTCACAAAAAGTTGTATTATTTCACAAACTGCGGGAATAAAAGACAAAATTATTCACTTCCCTGGAGAGAGAAAGAACTGCCAAATTTTCCATATATGCAGATTTCTCTAGGTATTCTCCATAAGAAGAAAGAGAATTTTTTGAAGCGGTGGTCAAACCCTTTTGCAAACATATAATTGAAATTAAGATATTTGTACGTGTTGGCTTTTTTAATTAGGAAAAGTCTTGTCTTTGCATAATTCCAGTGTAAACTTGCTTGGCCATGCCAAGCCTAAATAAAAATTATTCACTTTGCTTTCATTCAAAGAATCAAAGACTACCTGTTTCTTTCTTGCATTCATAATTTTTGTGGGTTTGTTTTCCAATAAAAGAGAAGGAGATAATTCTAGAGAAATAAGTATCAAAATATTAGAATGGAAATATTAGTTAAACAATTTTTTAAGTGTGCAAACATTTTCCAATTTATACAAAGCTAAAACTTCTGCACAGTACAGGAATGCGTCCCCAATGGCTTTGAGAACAAGGGCATAATTTTATTTGAAATTTTCCATTGATGAGGGCCTTTTACACTTAAGATTGTTTCCCATGACAAATTTGATGAATGAAAAGTCTTTACCCTGAGACAAGTACCTCTTTTTATTTTTTACTTATTGATTTTAGGTTTGTCTTCTGGGCCAATGTAGAATGCATCTTACTTCTGTTGCTTGGCGTATTTGAATTCAATTGTACTTCATTTCCATTGCATGTGCTCTCACCCACAATCTGAACCTTCCTAAGTCTTCCAGGTCTTCCCCTCCTTAGGCTCTCTGTTCTTTTCATTGTATCGCTTTAATTCCTCCAGATGACACAACTTCCAGATGTTTACACTAAAATACGGCATCAAGTACTAACAAAATCCCAGTTGTATCATGAATGCTGACAAATAAAATTATTTGACCTTCTTCATTCTATAGAACATCTTTAAGAATATCTGATATTTTGGCCCAATTGATAAATGGGCCAAAGAGCTAAATAGAGATTTCTCACCAGAGGACATTGATCAAGCCAATGAATACCTGAGAAAGTGCTCTAAATCATTAGTAATCAGAGAAATGCAAATGAAAACCACATTAAGATATCACCTTACACCAGTCAGAATGGCAAAGATGAAGAAAATAAACAACAATAGATGCTGGAGGGGATGTGGAGAGATAGGCACACTAACACACTGTTGGTGGAGATGCAAACTGGTACAGCCCTTCTGGAAAGCAGTATG